>QLOS01000205.1:588-20812 GCA_003313725.1 Russula sp. MG48 | reverse complement strand
TAGCATAAGCTGAAGCTTGCAAAATCGATAGCCTAGTCGTGGCCATTGAAGAAACGCAGAGGCGCGAAGGTCTTGACCTAATCGCTACTGCTACCGGGTTACTCGAACGCCGAGCGGACCTAGAAGAAAGAGTCGGTCGGATCACCCGCACCGTTGAAGCGTTAGGAAGAACACTTAGAGAAAACCAAAATCCTCACCTTGAAGTTCGCATTCTCATGTGCATATTTGATCTTCTCCTGGAAATCGCAAGGTTACGGGAAGAATTTCGAATTGAAGTGGAGCTTGCATAAAAAGAGCTGGATCCGCTCGCCATCGTTACTCGTATCTGTTGGCATCTCTGGCTCATACTGTTACACGTCGTACTTGAGATCTTGGGATATCGCGCCAGGATCTACGTTGACGACATCGTCATCTACCACGAATAAAGAAACCAAACTGGAAGCCTCACCACGTGTCGCCGGTTTCCTATACATCCTTTCACGACTAGACGCAACAGACCTTTTCTTGATCAGCCGCCTAGAGCACGCTCTTAGGCACCTTGAACAGCAGAGGGCAGTTGCCCTTAGCTTACACGAAAACGAAGACGAGGCCGGTGCGATCGGACAAGAAATCGATAGCACGGAACTCGTACTGAGATCAATCTTGAGGAACGCCGAAAGCAGCCGACCAGTCGTCCCCACTGTGGAAGAGAACTTGCGCAGCTTGTTCGCAACCCACGGAGGAACCAGCGCACGAGACGAAGAAAATCTGAGGATAATCACTCAAAGAGAGTATAACGAGCGCCCAAATCAAAGAGCCAGGAGAGGCAACCAACCAAATAACAACCAAATCTACCGACCCCCTCAGCGACGCAATGACGACGCTCAACGTAGACTTCACGGCCGACCAGTGGGAAGCGCTCCACCCCCGTACAGACGATGATCTCCCCCTCCACGTCAAAGGAGAGGCCTTCTGGATCGATTATGGAGAGCCGGGATGGAGCGCATATCATATCATCGACGAAAACGGAGTAGAGTGGCCGCTGGAATTTATAAATGACGACTGGCACTTTCTAACCTGGGGGGCGACAGGGTACCACACCAGAGCAAGCGCGAAACTGGTGCGCGGGACCAACAAGCTCGGGTGGTGGGAAGAAGGTGACAGTCAGCACCCACAGAATAGGAAGGGAAAAGGAAAAGCCACTGACCTCCACTCCCCGCGCGAGGTAGAGAAAAAGGACAGTAGCACAGATACAGAACCAGAGGAAATGGGCCTGAGCCCCACCTTGGGACGAAGGCGACGCGACTCCCCCATGCCCGGAGGACTAGCATATGGACTGGACCTGGAGGAGCGCATCCTGTCCAAACAAGTTGAACAGGTCGCCAGCATGGATCCCGGAGACTTTGGGGAACCATTGCCCGAGTACGGACAAAGGCTGGCCATGACGCACGCCGCGGCAACAGAAGTCGCGGTCGAAGGGATTATAGTTGAACCCCTTGTAACGCCAGCCGCGCTAGGGGCCACCAGAGGCATCAACCCAGCCTTCACGGCGGGAAGAACGCCGGTGTTCCCTGGGGCATCCATCCGCACAACCTTCACAAATCCCATCAATCCAGCCTACATTCCTGTTCGCCCGTGGAGCGCAGGGGCCCGAGCGCACGGTGTGGCTGCCACTGTGGCCGCAACTACAACCGCGCCTGCCACCGCCACCGCCACGACGACAGGAGGGACCGGCACGGGGAATGGAGGCGGAATGCAAGGGAACCCCCCAACCGTGTTCAAAGGGGACCGATCCAAAAGCAACCAGTTCCTACGAGAATTCCGGATCTGGAAAATGTCAAACAGGGAAAACAGTTCAATGAAAACTCCCCTCGATCACATGGGCCTGGCGTTGAGCTTGATACGCGGCCCGCACGTCAACGACTGGGTAGAAAGAATGTTGGACGACCTCGACGCCGCGCAAAGGGGACCACACGCCATACCCGCCACGGAGGAAGCGCTGTGGACCATGTTCGAGACAGGCTTCAAAACCGCATTCACTGACACCACCAAAAAGACGAATGCCCACCAAAAGCTGCTTCAGTGCAAAATGATAGGAGACGATTTGGATACTTACATCGCCACCTTCGACCATTGGCGCGCGCTTGCGGGATGGGGCGCCGACGACGTGGGAACGATCACCCAGTTCCGCCGCGGTCTGAAGGACCCGCTGCACCGCGCCGTCCTCGAGAAAACGGACCCTCGGCCCACAACCATGAGGGGCTGGCAAGCCGCCGCATGCAAACAGCACGAACTATGGGCAGAAGTAAAAAGTAGCCTAAGCGGCTTCCAAAGCCAGGGCCCCGCCACGAACACGCAGCGGTGGCGCCAAGCGCTTGGAAAGCTGCAGCAGACCACAGGAAACCGCAGTGGTGGACCAAAAATCGTGCCCATGGATGTTGATGCCATACGCATCGCGGCCCTCACCCCAGAAAAGCGGCAGAAGCTCAGCAGCGAGGGACGCTGTTTCTACTGCGAAAAACAGGGACACATCAGCAAAACATGTCCCAAAAAGACAGAAGATCAGAAAAAGAACCCACCAAAAAAGGAAGGAACGTGCGGCCGTCAAGAAGCCAGCGCGCGTGTTACCGAGGTGGAAGAGGCCGCTGTGGAAATTAGCAGCCTAGTGGAACAGATAGGAGGGATGAAGCAGGAAGAGAAAGACGAAATGTTGGACGCCTTGATCTTGAAGGGTTTTTAAATGGCTCTCACCATTCGGCCTGGGTGAGAGCGCGGAACATGCGCATCATGTATATCAGTGAAACTAGCTCAATTGAAGTACCATTCACCTTTACATCTGCGCAAGGAAGAGCCGACGAACATGCGCTGCTCGACAGTGGCGCAACCGAAAATTTCATAGACTCGCGAATGATCCAGCGCCTAGGAATTGGCCTCAGGACGATGGCCGAGCCACGACGCGTCTTCAATGTAGATGGATCAGAAAACACAGCCGGTATGCTAAAACAATACTGCATCTTGAGGATCAAAAAGGGAGACAAGGAAGCCCTGCAAAGATTTTATGTCACAAGCCTGGGGAGCGACCGCACCATCCTAGGATACCCATGGCTGAGAGAATTCAACCCCAGCGTCGATTGGGCCAGGGGGAACGTCAGGGGGCCACCAGTCCAAATAGAAACTGCCCTCTTCAAGTGGGCCAGGAAGCGAGTGGTGGCCAGAATAATCGAAGCTGCGCGCAGAGAGCAAGCGTGGGAAGAGGGGGACGAAATCATTGGCTTCATTCGCCCAACCTTCAGACTACCCAAAGAAACGGGAACAAACAAGCACAAGCAACCGGCAGAAGACCTAACCGGTTTACCGGACCACTACCGGTCACACGCGTGGCTCTTCTCAGAACATGCGGCGCGACACTTCCCGCTGGCCCGAACAGAAGATCACGTAATCAGACTCAAACCCGGTGCACCAGACTCCATCAACACAAAAATATACCCTCTAACACGCACAGAAGCACAGGCAGAACAAGAATTTGTCAGGAAAAACAAAGAGATGGGGCGCATCCAGGACAGCGACTCGCCATGGGGAGTGTCCTTCTTCTTCAGGAAAAAGAAGGACGGTTCGCTGTGGCCAATACAAGACTACCGCCCTGTAAATCAATGGATGGAGCGGGATGTGTACCCCATGCCACACATAGAGCAGATACTGGAAGAGCTTCATGGCAAGACGCTGTTCACCACCTTAGATCTGCGAGACGGATATAACAACATCCGCGTGCGCCCTGAAGACAGATGGAAGGCAGCATTCAAAACTCCAAGCGGGCTATATGAACCAACCGTCATGTTTTTTGGCATGACTAACGCGCCAGCCACCTTCCAGCGCGTCATGGACCGAGTCTTGAGAACCATCAAACACAAGTACCCAGGGATGGTCTTCGTCTACATGGATGACATCCTCGTGGCTACCACGAATGACTACGCACTGCACCGACGAATCGTGAATGAAATCATGACCCAGCTAACCAAAGAGGACTTCTTCCTCAAACTCAGCAAGTGTCACTTCGAGCAGAGGGCAGTGAACTATCTAGGGATCAGAATAGAAGAAGGAGTCATCCGCGTAGATCCCACCAAACGCGACGGTCTGGAAGACTGGCCAGATGTTACGGCTCGAGGGGCCGTGAGCACGACTTGTGCAACTAGGCGCGAGGCGAGAGTGAACACGTGCGAGGGCAACGAGCACGTGGTCCTGAGCGAGACACTTTCAGTGGTCTCGATGACGTCAGAGTAAAGCAGACTCTTCGGAGTAGAACGACAAGTCACGGGCGCTTGTGACTTCGAGGTTTCAAGCTAAGTCGTTGCAGCCGACTTAGAAAGGCGTGAGAGCGAAGCGAGATAGCGCTGAGCGAGCACTAAGGCAGAGGCGGAGGCAGAGGGGCAGTGGGAGCGTCTTAGAGTGGCGAACTCAAGAGCTGAAGCAAGGTCGGGTCTCGATTAAGAAACTAAGTCAAGCTTAAGGCTTGACTGGCGCAAAGGGGGCTCCTTATATAGGGAGCTACAGGAGGGCACGTGCTAACTACTACCTGAGTCATAACGAGGGTAGTGAGTCAGTCCAAGATCCGGAGCTAAGTATAGTAGTGGAGCGATGGCCACATCGCTCCACATGAGTCACGCACGCTCCACAGGCGTCATATCGTACAGTAAGCAGTCCGAGTCACGTACGGAGTGGGGGTAAGCATAAGGTTGTAAGCGAAGAGGAAAGTAGTCCATAGTCCGCAAAAGGGGTCGTAACAGTACGCCCTCCCCTAAGGGACAGCTGCCACGCTGTTAGTCAGAGGTGGCAGGCTCACCGGACAAGGCGCGGCCCGCGTCGTTGGCATCGGGGGAGGACTCAGGCAGGCAGGGGCGCTTGCGGCGCAACATGTGAACGACGCGTTCACGGACAGGGAGGGGGCGCTCGTGCATGAAGTGGACATGGGGCGGGACGTGGACGGGGAGCTGGGCGACGGCATCGGTCTGGTGAGTAGCAGGGCGGCCCCGCAGCCAGTAGGACATAGAAGGGAGGATGGGTCGTGCAAGGATTTGGTCCAACTTGGGCCCGATGCGTGAGTTGATGGCTGCGTCGTGGAGACGCACTTCGACAACACGCAGCTGATCTCTCAGCGCGTGGCGGCGGCGCACTAAGTCAGCGTCCCGATCCAGCTGGAGGGCGGTATAGTCGGCACGGCTTTGAGGAGTGCCCAGAAGGTGGTGGTATTCGTGCTCGACCTGGGCGTGGAGCTTGTGGACGAGGTGGCGGTAGTGATGGACTTCCGCGGCGGCGCCTGCGTCGTTGAGGGCCTCCACGAGGCGGTCCACATGGTGGCGGTACTGGTGGTCGCCCTCCAGCGCGGTCATGTCCCAGTCGTCTATGTTAGGAAGGTGAGCATCGGGGCGGGGTTTAGCATGGAGGGGCTCAGCGTAGATGGGGGACGTTGCGGTGAGTCGTCCCAGGATAAGGGGCTCAGCGAGGCAGGTGAAGTGGGCGTAGAAGGTGGCGGGGACTAGTCTGTTGTTGTGATCGGGGACAAGGATATTGTTCCTTTCACCTGGATTGTCGACAAGTCGATGCCATCGCAGGAGATAACCATCGTAGCCGAGCGCGTTGTCCGACTGACCATGGCCTGGGCTTCTGCTGTTGTGACCGTCGGTGCTAGGAGCTGCTGAGGTGGTGGCGACTCCTCTTTGACTGGCGGGGGTGGCGGCGACGTTTGCGTAGCTGCGTCGGCTAGAGTACGAGGGGGAAGGGACCGCTGCCAGCGGCAGAAAGTGGACGGCGCAGGCAAGGTCGTTGTTGGCAGATGGAAGTACGGAAAAGACGGTGGCTCCGACGGGCGGCGCGGCCCTAAAGCGGGGGTCTGCTGGCGCTGACGAATGAAGTCCAGCCTGGGGGAGCGGAGCGGCAGGTACTGAGGGGTTGGCAGGCGCTGAGGGGAGGCTCGAGACGGGGGAGGCGCTCCAGGTGGCATGGCCGTCGTCGATCTGGACGGGGGCGTTGCAGACTCCGCAGAAGTTGTCTGAGCTGAGTGGGTGGTCTGAGAGGTCTGGGGCGGAGTGGAGGCTGGGGGCGGATGTGCTGCCACGAGCAGGAGAATCTCGTCCAGAATTCGGTCCGCTTGCTCCATTGCTGTCGTTGTCGTCGCTGGAGCTGCTGTCGCTGATGGTGAATATGCGGGGGGCGAAGGGTGTTGCTGGGCGGTGCTGCGAGTGGTCATCCTCGGTCCTGGGCTCCGTCGGGGATGGCGACGCTGGGGCGGCGATGTTGACGACTTGGAGAGAAGGCTGTTGGTCTTTCGGCGAGCCATTGGCGGACATGAGCGACGAGTAAGCAGGTGGGGGCGAGCTGGGAGTGGTGGTGGTGAGAGAGGGGGATGGGGCTTTGAGGGCGGCTAAGGCATGTCTTATATAGGCTTTCCTTATCGCGGCGGGGTTATCTCGGTGGAACTGGCGGACTAGGTTCAAGGAGTTTTTCAAGTTTGTCCGAGGTTCCCACGTGTCTTCTGCTGCGGAGTACCCTTTCCATCTGACTCGGTACTGTGGCTGTTTGGTTCTTCCGAATCGGCGGTATTCTAGAATGGCCTCGACTTCGTACTCTGCTTCTCCATCTATGACGTCAGGAGGCGGTTCTGTGAAGTTTGGGCCATGTTCGCTGGTTTCTATGTACGGGGTGAGGAGGTTGGCGTGGAAGACGTCGTGGACGCGACGTAGCTTCCACTGTGGAGGGATGGCGAGCTGGTATACTACTGGGGAGAGGACTCTGGTGATAGTGAAGGGACCGTAACGCCTTTGAGCGAGTTTTGCGCTTGGTTGGGTGATGTGGATGTTCTTCCCTTCAAGCCAGACCTTTTGTCCTTGGGCAAATGGCTTAAATCGCGCTCCCTTTCTGGAGCTGATAAGGGTCTGGGCGTTGGTGATGGCGGTCTGTGCTGATTGCCGGCCTTCTTGGATGCGGTCTAGGCGTTCTTGGAGTGTCGGCATTTTCTCAGATCTTTGTGGCTGATGGGCACGTGGTACGTGGCCCATGAGGAGCTGGAACGGTGCTTGCTTGGTGGTGCTGCTGGGCCAGGCGTTGTGGACATATTGGGCAACTGGTAGTAGCGAGGCCCAGTTGTTCTGCTGGTGATTGACATAGATGCGGAGGTACTGTTCTAGCCACTGGTTGGTGCGTTCGGACTGGCCATCTGTCTGGGGGTGGTAGGCCGTGCTGATGTTCTGTTCTATGCCAAGGGACTTGCAGAGTTCTCTGGGGAAGTGCGAGGCAAAGTGTGTTCCTCTGTCGCTAATGATCCTCCGGGGGATGCCATAGTGGGGGAAGACATTCCTGGCGTAAAGCGCTGCGATTTCTGGTGCTGTCATAGATTCTCTGCAGGGGACGAAGATGGCGGCCTTCGAGCAGTCGTGGTCTGTTATTGTGAGGATGGAGTCAAAGCCGTCTGATGGGGGTAGTTTGACGATAAGGTCAAGGGCGACTGTCTCGAATGGCAGGGCGGTTGGGTTGGTTGTGATCGGCATGAGGGGTGGCGCTGGCTTTGTGGTGTTGGCTTTGGTGGCTTGACAGGTGGCACATCCTTTGACGTAGGCGAGGACTGTTTGTTTCATATTGGGCCACCAGTAATCTTTGGCAATGAGGAGGCATGTTTTTAGGATGCCCGGGTGTCCGGCTGTTGCTGAGTCATGGTAGAGGGAAATTACCCCCCTCCTAAGGTCGTTGTCTGCCACGACAACCAGGCGATCCGCGTGCCACCAGCCTCCTCCGGGGCGACGTTCCAGGGGGTAGGTGGAGGCCCATGTGGCGAGCGTGGATTGGTGGTCTTTTTGGGCTGCCAAGGTGCGTTCTTCTAGGTCTACCGCGGTTGCGGCATTAGCGAAGAGGTGCGAGGGCAGGGCGATGATGTCCTCATTGTCGCTTCCTGCGCTGTCGAAGTCCGGGCGGCGGGAGAGGGCATCAGCTTTATTGGTTGCTCCTGGGCGGTGGACTAGGGTGGTGTTATAGTCCCCTAGCGTGAGGATGTAGCGGGCAATCCTCCGGTTGATTTTCTGGGGGGACCTGTAGTACTGGAGATTCTTGTGGTCCGTGATAACGAGGACCTGATGTTGGGCACCCATGAGGAGATGGCGCCAGTGCTCTAGTCCTCGAATGATGGCCATGAACTCTCTGTCCCAGATGGGGTAGTTGCGTTCGGTCGCAGTGAATGTCTTGGAATCATATCCCACTGGCCTGCAGCGTCCCTGAGGGTCATACTGGTACAGGATGGCTCCTGTGGCGTTTTGGGAGGCGTCCACTTCGAGTTCGTATGGTCGTGCTGGGCTGGGTTGCCAGAGGACTGGATCGCTGGTAACGATGTGGATGAGCTTGTCCACGGCAGCTGAGCATTCGTCTGTCCAGACGAAGGGGGTCCCTTTTTGTAGCAACCTGGTGAGTGGGCGGGCGATTTCTGCAAAGCCTGGGATAAAAGGGCGTTGATACCCTAGCACCCCTAGCGTGGATTGCAGTTGCTTAACGCTAGTGAGGGTGTGGGGCCACTCTTTGATTCCCTTCAATTTGCTGGACTCGATGCGTAGTGATTCTCCGTCGATTACAAGTCCCAGATACTCGACCCTTCGCTGTTCAAAAAGGCATTTCTGTGGCTTGAGGAAGAACGAGCTCTCTTCCAGGACATCTAAGAGTTCATGGACGATCTGTCGGTGTAGGGCGTGGTCCAGGGGTGTGGCAACGAGGATATCGTCCATGTAGACAAAGATCATCCTGGGGTACTTGAGCTTTAGTGGGCGAAGTAGCCTGTCCATGACTCGCTGGAAGGTGCTTGGGGCGTTGCACTGCCCGAAGAGCATGACGTGGGGCTCGAAGAGGCCTTGTGGCATTTTGAAGGCCGCCTTCCATTGATCTCCTTCCCTGATGCGTACGTTATGGTATCCCCAGCGGATGTCGAACTTTGTGAAAAGGGCGCATCCTTCTAGATCTCTGGTGAGGACATTGATATCGGGCAGGGGGTACACATCTCAGATCGTCCATTTATTTAGCGTACGGTAGTCCTGGACCGGGCGGAGGGATCCATCCTTCTTTTTGATGAAGAAGAATGGTGCAGCGTATGGAGACTTCGATAGCTGGATGTACTCTTTGTTGAGTTGTTCTTTGATCCAGGCGTCGGCGGTGATCAGTTCCTTGGGGTTGAGGGGGTAGACTTTACAGTCTAGCGTTGCTGGGGCGTCTGGTTTGAGGTTGATTGCATGATCATCTTCTCGGCTTGGGGGGAAGCGCTGTGCCTCTTCTTCTGAGAAGACTCTCCAGTGTCGCGCGTATTCTTTTGGCACATCTGCGGCTGTGGGGGCCTTTCGTTCTTGATGTGCTTGTATCGCCCATTCTTGGGCAATGTTGGTTCGGTTGATCTGGAGGATGAGGCTGTCTCCTTCCTCCCATCCCATCGCGTCTAGTGCGTGCCCTAGCATCTGGGCATAGCGTAGCAGGGTTCTGGGTTGTTCTGGGGCTTTCCTTCCTGTTGTTGTTAACGCGATTGGCCCTCCCTGGATGGTGCGGGTTGTCCAGTTAATGATGGGGTTAAATGCATGTAGCCAGGGGAAGCCTAGGATGGTTCGGTCCCGTCCTAGATTGGCCCAATAGAAGCGTTGGACGTGTTCTTTGCTTCCTTGCTTGATGAGGAGGTCGCAGTAGGTGGTTATCCTTCCGCTGCGATTCTCTGATCCGTCTACGTTGTACAGGAGGCGTGGTTTGGGGAGAAGGTGTGGGGTGAGGCGAAGCCGTTTAGCGGTTTTTTGGTCGATGAAGTTGTCTGTAGCGCCGCTGTCTACCAGCGCTTTTTCCGCAGCCTTCCCATGTATGTTCGAAAAGGTAAAACTGGCATTGACACTATTTCGATTTGAGACATACATGGTACAAATTCGCGAAGCTTGATCCCAGGCTGATAGATCAAGCTGCTTTAAAAATCCAGATCTTCTTCTATGATCTGATCAAACATGGCAGTGCGCTCTGTGGCATTCATGGAACGCAGCTGGGAAATGAGGTCTGACTGTGACGTCTGACTGGCGCTGTCTTCTGGCGCGATGCTGGAGGCAGCTTCTGTCTCTGTTGCCCTTGCTTTGGGAGGTGGCGGCCCTCGTCGCTTTGGCTTCCTGCTGCACTGATAGGCTCGGTGGCCTACCTCTTTGCAGTAGAAGCATTTTCACTCGTCCATGAGCCTTTTCTTTTCTGCGTCGGTTAGTGGTCCTCCTAGGTGGTTGACATCAACCTCCATGGGAACGGGGGTATTGTTTCGGTTAGGCCGTGCTGGCGGAGTGGGTCTGGGGATGAAGCGGGGGCGTGGTGTGAAGCGTGGGGGGTTGGGGTTTGGTCCCAGCATTGCTGTTTTCCAGGCCGTCCTCTGGATCTCTTTGCGTGCTGCTTCCTTCCATCCTTCTATTGTTGTGGGGACCGTGTCCCTGTCGAGGATTTTGAGCGCTATTCCTCGGCGCAGTCCCTTAGTGAAGAGGTCTAACGTCCCTCGCTCATTTGGGGACCATCCTGATGCGAGGACATAGTGGTCGAAGCTGGCAATATAGCCATCGATGTCGTCCCCTTGCATGCGCAGCTCTGTAAGCTTCCTGTAGGCTTCTTGTTCTTTGGCCGTGTCGGTGAATGCCCTTTTGAAGCTATCTTCAAACTCTGTCCACAGGACTTCGTCTGTGCGTGCGATGGGGTTAATCTGTCTGGCGACTTTGTTGTTGAGAGCTTTCATCTGGGCATCGCCCCAGTCGTCGACTTTGGGTCCTCTGATGAGGGATATGGCGAGGGCCACGCGGTTGTAGGGGATAGTGACATTCTCTGAGGTGCCGTGGAGGATCCTGTAGATGTTGAACTCCCTGAGGAAGTTGTCGCTTTTGCTTCGATCTCCTTCGAAGGTGGTGGGCTTATTTCCTGTTGCTCTGTTGTCATTTCTTGGTGGGGCGACTGCGGCCATTACTGGGGCTATTGGAAGCGCTGGTGGTTGCGGTTGTTGGAGGATGGGTGGTGGTGCGGTTGGCTGGGCTGCTGCGTGGGCGATTTGCAGGAGCTGGGGCGTTTCTTGGGTTTCTGGGAGGAGTGGGTGTGCTCCTTGTAGCGTGGCTACATCTTGGAGTCCTGTGCTAATGAACTCTTCGAGCGGCGAGATGATCTGGGGGACTGGTGTGGGTTCTTCTCCTTCGCTGGCGCTGTGGAAGGCTGAGGAGGCGTGGCCTGGGCTGGCTGGATCTACAGTGATTGGTTCTGGGGATTCTGGTTTAAGCGAGCTGTGTCCTAGCCCGGTCTTGTTGGCGTGTTCGAATTCTAGGACTTCGCTCGTGCGTGTCCAATATTCTCCTTGATCGTAGGTTATAAGGTACCAGTCATCGTTGAGGTACTCGATGGGTCTTTCTCTGATGCCTAGTGGGGTGAAGAGGCGAACGTGGTAGCACCAGTAGTCGTCTGTGTCGTTCCTTCTCCAGTGGGCTTCTCCTTTGATGTAGTCTGGAAGGTCGTCCTCTCTTCTGATAGGTACTCTTGTCCTATATCCTCGAGAGAGCGCGAGTCTAATTTCTTCCAGGGTTGCTTATGAGGGGAGTGGGAAGCCTGCCGTCTCGAAGAAGGCGGTGCAGATAAAGTTTAGTTCCTCCGCGAAGCTTTCCAGCTCGCGAATGAGCTGGTCTAGGAGGCGGTGGTGGTGGTTGGGTCCTCTGTCGCAGAGGAGGTAACAGTCGTGGCTGTGGCGGATTGCGTCACCTCTGGCTTGGTCTAGCAGGTGTTGTGTGAATTCTATGGCGTCGCAGAGGGCGTCCGGCGTAATTTCCCGCACTCCAATCAATCCGCGCTGTCTAGCAGACTCCAGGGTGTCAGCGAGAGTTCAAGGATTGTAAGGGCGGCTTCTAGTAGGTTAAATTCTCCTTGCCACTCTTGATCGATGTGGCAGAAGACGTCTCTTTCGATAGAGAGGGAGATATGTATTTCTGTGGCTCCTCCTTGGCAGGTATGGTGGCAAACGGCGTTGTGGTTGTAGATGGCGACGTCCAAGTAGGATCTCCAACGTTCTATGTGGAGGCGGCGTCTGGCAAGTTCCTGAAGGCGTTCAGCAAAGGCAGCGTCGTCCAGGGCGGTTCCTGTAGACGTGATAAAAGGGAAGCTTGACTTATGTTACGGCTCGAGGGGCCGTGAGCACGACTTGTGCAACTAGGCGCGAGGCGAGAGTGAACACGTGCGAGGGCAACGAGCACGTGGTCCTGAGCGAGACACTTTCAGTGGTCTCGATGACGTCAGAGTAAAGCAGACTCTTCGGAGTAGAACGACAAGTCACGGGCGCTTGTGACTTCGAGGTTTCAAGCTAAGTCGTTGCAGCCGACTTAGAAAGGCGTGAGAGCGAAGTGAGATAGCGCTGAGCGAGCACTAAGGCAGAGGCGGAGGCAGAGGGGCAGTGGGAGCGTCTTAGAGTGGCGAACTCAAGAGCTGAAGCAAGGTCGGGTCTCAATTAAGAAACTAAGTCAAGCTTAAGGCTTGACTGGCGCAAAGGGGGCTCCTTATATAGGGAGCTACAGGAGGGCACGTGCTAACTACTACCTGAGTCATAACGAGGGTAGTGAGTCAGTCCAAGATCCGGAGCTAAGTATAGTAGTGGAGCGATGGCCACATCGCTCCACATGAGTCACGCACGCTCCACAGGCGTCATATCGTACAGTAAGCAGTCCGAGTCACGTACGGAGTGGGGGTAAGCATAAGGTTGTAAGCGAAGAGGAAAGTAGTCCGTAGTCCGCAAAAGGGGTCGTAACACCAGAGGAACTGCACAATCTGAAACAAGTACGAAGCACCCTGGGCGTCTTCGGCTACCACCGACCGTTCATTCCAGGGTATGCAACCATCATGCGCCCCGTGCAACATCTTACAAAGAAAGGGGTGGACTTCATCTGGACCAAGGAATGCACCGAAGCGATACGCACCCTGAAACGAATCCTGTCCAGCGACCCGGTGCTGAAGAGACCAGACTACAGCGCTCCGTTCATCCTGGAGGTCGATGCCTCGCAATATGCCCTAGGAGCAATCTTGTACCAACTGGAAAAGGCCAGCAAGCCCCGAGTGGTGGGATATTACTCCAAGGCGCTCATCCCAGCGGAGCGCGGATACGACGTGTACGATCGAGAACTCCTAGCGCTGGTGAAAGGCCTGGAACACTGGCGGCATCTCTTGCTGGGATCGGAACACGTCACAAAGGTCTACACCGACCACAAGAACCTGCAGTATTACCGACAACCCCAGAAGCTCAACAGACGGGTAGCACGCTACATCCCGTGATTGGCCGAGTATAACTTTGAACTGATGCATAAACCGGGCGCGACAAACCGGGCCGACCACCTCTCACGACAACCAGGGCTAGACGAGGGGACTAACGACAACGAGGACGTGATTGTTCTACCAGATCACCTCTTCTGCCGCACATTGTCACTCTCCAATCTAGAAAACAGTGTCCGCATGGCCCAGAAGGACTCCAAGGCACTGATGGAGGCATGGAAAAAGGGACACCTGATCGAGCACGAAAGGGAGGGATGGACCAAGACAGGGTGGCTGGTCGTCCCCGATTGGCCACAGCTAAGACGTGAACTCCTGATCGCCTACCACGACCATGTGGCCGCAGGACACCCCGGAATTGCCAACACCATGAAGGCAGTAGCCAAGGACTACTGGTGGCCAGGACTGAGACAGTTTGTCAGCAACTATGTGAAGGGGTGCGCAACCTGCCAAGCCACCAAGCTGGGAACAAACAAACCGCGCGTTCCCCCTTTCCCCATCACAACCCAGGAAAGGAGCGTCCCGTTTGCGACCATCGCATTAGACCTGATCACAGACCTTCCCCCATCACAAGGATACGACTCCATACTCACCATCACTGACCACGACATGACCAAGGCGGCCCTATTCCTCCCATGCAACAAAACGATTGGGGGGGTAGGCGTGGCCACCCTCTACGCCCAACATGTGTTCCCACACTATGGAGTTCCCCAGCGAGTGATCTCAGACAGGGACCCTCATTTCACATCCCAGTTCAGCAAGGAGCTGTGCCGCCTCCTGGAAATTGATCAAAACATAAGTACGGCATACCACCCCCAGACGGACGGGCAATCAGAACGAACCAATCAGTGGCTGGAACAGTACCTACGAATCTACGGCAACTTCCAGCAAGACGACTGGGCCTGCTGGCTGCCGCTGGCGCAATACGTACACAATGCTTGGCCTAGCACAGTCACAGGATTCACCCCTTTCGAACTACTCATAGGATGCACCCCCCAATTGCGCACACCTGCCCAGGTCGACTTGAAAGCACCAGAAGCGGAGCAACGGGGCCGACAATTACAGGAGGTCCGCGCGCGAGCCCAGGATGCCATTAAGCATGCGCAAGCGATGGTGCTATGGCACGCCGAACAAAGAGCAGGATGACACATCTTCCAGCCACACAAAGAGGGTGACAAGGTCTGGCTAGAAGGGACCAACTTGCGACTATCGCACCCCACAAGCAAGCTGGCTGCGCGACGATACGGACCCTTCAGGGTCCTCCGTGTGATCTCCCCCGTGGTGTATCAGCTGGAGATCCCCGGCACATGGAAGATCTTCAACACCTTCCATGCGTCGCTCCTTTCACCATACAAGGAGACGGAGGAACATGGACCCAACTTCCTGGAGCCACTGCCTGAACTGATTGATGGAGGAGAACAATACGAAGTGGAGCAGGTGCTGGGCACAAAAAAGATAAGGCAGAAGCTCCACTTCCTGATCAAATGGAAGGGATACGCCGAAGCGCACAACACCTGGGAACCAAAAGGGAACGTGAATGCACCGGAGCTTGTGAAAGAGTTTTACCAAAAGAATCCTTCTGCGGTGCGCTCAACAGTACTTAAGGGGGGGACGGATGAGGATCCAAACAACATGAACTCTCACCCTTCTCCTTCCCCCTCGCCCCCACACCGTCCACGCATCTCCATCACCAACGCCGCACATGCCGAGGGTCAAGAGGGAATTGAAGAAGTCCTCGCAGGGACCACCCCCAGCGTCGCGGTCCACTACGACCCCCAAAACCCCTACTGGTCGCAAGAAACGCGCGTCGCCAGCCGCGAGACCACGTATGACGACTACATCCGGGACCCGATACCTCGCACCACCGCTGCCAACGACTCCCCCAACATCACCACCGCCGCCTCCCATGGAGACGAAGGCGGACCAAGCGGCCATACGCCTGTGGCCCACGCGCAACCGGGCCGCGTACGCTGCTTCCTATCAGTGGTGGATGCAGAGCGAGCCCCTACCGACTACGACAACGACAGAGCCAGTACCCCTGATCACATGTCAGGTACTGATGACTCCGTGGGGGGAACCGATTGGCACATCAATAGAGAAGTTAGGTCCCCGTGAAGTATGGAGGTCCCGGGAGGAGTGGACCACGGCACACAAACAGTGGAGCCGGCAATTTGGGAAAGGTACAACCCCAACGACCACGACCAAGGCGATTCACTGTACCCTGACGTGAGCGACCCCACCTTCGATTGACAGCAGTGAGGCGAGGGTGCCTCGCCTAAGGAGGGGGGCAGTGCCACGGTTCGGACTCATAATGTTTTGCTATCTCTGTACCATCACGTGCCATGTGACGCCAGGCGTCACATGACCTCTCCCGTCTCGTCCCAGGTCCCCCTTCCCGCGCCGAGCGACAGCAGAAGGCGCAGGGGGACGCGTACCCCTCCTTATATTTCACCTCCCCATGACTCGCATGGGACTATGCTTACTCACTTACCATACTGCGGACTGCGGACTGACTTAGGCTTACTCATGGCATCATGGCACTGACGCGTCGGGGTGTCGGGGAATGCATAAAAGGGGCGAAGCTTAGGGACTTACTCCCTAAGCTTCAGCTTAACTTTCATCTTTGCACACTTGTATCTCATTCTAGTATATCAGCTTGGTACTAGAATCATCTGCTTTGCCCCGCTCGATCTCATCTCATCTCCGCGTGTCTCATAAGCGATAAGGCGTAACTGTGCTTGAAGCAACATCAAGCACAAGTCCGCCTCACCGCTTACTCATCTATCCCGTCCCGTCCCAAGTCGACTTGTGACTCGCGTCCTTGTTGACTTCAAGTTTGGTCTTGTGTTTTACGTTGACGTCCCGTGCGTGACGTAGCACCCCTCCTTAGGCGAGGCGGCCTCGCCTCGCTGGGCTCGTATCTAGTCAAAGGAGGGATCGCTCACATCAGGCCATAGTGCGTCGCCTGCATCGTGGTCGGCTGGGTCGTACCTTTCCCAGGGGTCCACGTCTGATGCGCCGCCAGCCATGCCGCTTTCCCCTTCCAGCACTCCCGCAGCTGGTACTTCTCCAGCTCTGTCCTCACCGGTTCCCCCCATGGTGTCAGTAGCACTTGGCAATTCATCAATGGTGCTATCTTGGTGGTGTCGGTCTCAGGGAGGGGTTCGCTGAGGGCGCGTCGCCGATAGGAAGCTTCGTACGCGGCCACGTTGTACATGGGCCACGCTCAGATCGCCGCTCGATCCTGCTTCGTTTCCTGAGGAGGAGCTGGCGGGGATACTGGCGGCGTCGTTGGCAGCGGTGGGTAGTGGTATCGGGTCGCGCTGGAAGTTGTCATACGCTGTGGCGGCACCCATGATGCGGGTTTCTTGCGACGTGTAGGGAGACGAGTTGTCCCACCAGAGGGCGACGCTGGGGGCCGTGCCGCTGAGGACTTCTTCGATTCCTTCTTGACCCTGGGCATGGATGTTGTCGGTGATGGTGACGCGGGGACAGTTTAATGGGTGAGAGGACGAGGAGGAACTGGAGGAGTTCATTGTGGTGGTTGTGCTTGTTGATCTCTCCTTAAGTACCACAGAGCACGCTGCCTTGGGATTCTTTTGGTAGAACTCCTTCACAAGCTCCGGTGCGTTCACATTCTCTTTTGGCTCCCAGGTGTTGTGTGCTTCGGCGTATCCCTTCCATTTGATCAAGAAATGGAGCTTGCCCCTTCGCTTCCTTGCGCCCAGTACCTTTTCTACTTCATATTGTTCTTCACCATCGATCAATTCGGGCGGCGGCTCCAGGAAATTGGGGCCATGTTCCTCCGTCTCCTTATATGGCGAAAGGAGTGAAGCGTGGAAAGTGTTGAAGATCTTCCACGTTGCGGGGATCTCCAGTCGGTAGACTATAGGAGATATGACATGGAGGACCCTGAAGGGTCCGTATCGCTTCGCTGCAAGTTTGCTGGTGGGGTGCAACAGCCGCAGGTGTGTACCTTCCAGCCAGACCTTGTCTCCTTTGAATGGCTGGAAGATGTGTTGTCCTGCTCTTTGTTTGGCGTGCCACGTTACCAGTGCTTGCACGTGTTTGATGGCGTTCTGGGCCTGGTCGCGGATCTCCTGCAACTGCCTCCCCCTTTGTTCTACCTCCGGTGCCTTGGACTCCACTCTGTTGGGCATGTGCAGTCGGGGGGTGCATCCCATTAGCAGCTCGAAGGGGGCGAAGCCAGTGGTGGCACTGGGCCAGGCATTGTGCACGTACTGCGCCAGTGGTAACCATCTGGCCCAGTCGTCCTGCTGGAAGTTGCCGTAGATTCACAGGTATTGTTCTAGCCATTGGTTGGTTGGTTCCGATTGCCCATCAGTTTGCGGATGGTATGCCGTACTGATGTTCTGATCGATTTCTAGAAGGCGGCATAATTCTTTGCTGAATTGGGATGTGAAGCGAGGGTCTCTGTCTGAGATCACCCGCCATGGGACTCCGTAGTGGGGGAATACTTGCTGGGCGTAGATGGTGGCCACGCCCACTCCACCGATGGTTTTGTTGCATGGGAAGAATAGCGCAGCTTTGGTCACGTCGTGGTCTGTGATGGTGAGGATGGAGTCATATCCCTGTGATGGGGGAAGGTCCGTGATCAGATCTAGAGCGATAGTTGTGAATGGAACCCCTTTTTCTTGTGTTGTGATGGGAAAAGGGGGGATGCGTGGCTTATTCGTCCCAGGTTTGGTTGCCTGGCAGGTGGCACACCCCTTCATGTAAGCGGTAACAAAGCTCCTGAGCCCTGGCCACCAGTAGTCTCGGGCCACCGCCTTCATGGTGTTGGCGATTCCAGGGTGCCCTGTGGTTACGTGGTTGTGGTATGCGGCCAGAATTTCGCGTCTCAGCTCTGGCCGATCTGGGACCACTAGTCGCCCTCCTTTTTCCCATCCCTGGCTTCCTTGTTCGATTCCATGCGCCTCCTTCCATTCCTTCATGAGTGTTTCGGAATCTCGCTGGGCGGCGTGGACACGGTTCTCCAGGTCGATCAGGGAGAGGGCACGGCAGAAGAGGTGATCGGGCAGAACGATCACGTCCTCGTTGTCGCTTGCCCCCTCATCCAGGCCCGGGTGTCGTGAGAGGTGATCGGCTCGGTTCGTCGCTCCTGGCTTGTGTACTAGTTCGAAGTTGTATTCCGCCAGTCGCGGGATGTAGCGCGCCACTCACCGGTTAAGTTTCTGGGGTTGGCGGTAGTATTGCAGGTTCTTGTGGTCGGTGTAGACCCTTGTGGTGTGTTCCGACCCCAGCAGGAGGTGTCGCCAGTGTTCTAGTCCCTTTACCAGCGCCAAGAGCTCTCGATCGTACACATCGTATCCTCGCTCTGCGGGAATGAGCGCTTTAGAATAGTAGCCCACTACCCTGGGTTTGCTCTTCCCTTCTGGTTGATACAGGATCGCTCCTAAGGCATATTGAGATGCGTTGACTTCGAGTATGAATGGGGCGTCATAATCTGGCCTTTTCAGCACAGGGTCGCTTGCTAGGATTTGTTTCAGGGTGCGCACGGCCTCCGTGCATTCAGGGGTCCAGACGAAGTCCACTCCTTTCTTGGTAAGGTGTTGTACGGGGCGCATGATGTGGGCGTACCCTGGGATGAATGGCCTGTGGTATCCGAAGACGCCCAGGGTGCTTCGTACTTGCTTCAGGTTCCGCAACTCCTCAGGCCATTCTTCCAGCCCATCGCGCTTGGTAGGGTCGACACGAATGACTCCTTCCTCGATCCTGATCCCTAGGTAGTTCACCGCCCTCTGTTCGAAGTGGCACTTGCTGAGCTTGAGGAAGAAGTCTTCCTTCGTTAGTTGAGCCATAATTTCGTTCACTATTCGGCGGTGTAGCGTGAGGTCGTCTGTGGTGGCTACGAGGATGTCATCCATGTAGACGAAGACCATCCCTGGGTACTTGTGTTTAATCGTCCTTAGGACCCGATCCATGGTCCGCTGGAATGTGGCGGGGGCGTTGGTCATCCCGAAGAACATTACTGTCGGTTCGAATAACCCGCTTGGGGTTTTGAACGCTGCCTTCCATCTGTCTTCAGGTCGTACGCGGATATTGTTGTACCCGTCGCGCAGGTCGAGAGTGGTAAAGAGCGTCTTTCCGTGGAGTTCCTCCAGTATCTGCTCAATGCGTGGCATGGGGTACACGTCCCGCTCTGTCCACTGGTTGATTGGTCGGTAGTCCTGTATTGGTCGCAGCGAGCCATCCTTCTTTTTCCTAAAGAAGAAGGAGACTCCCCAGGGGGAGTCGCTGTCCTGGATGCGTCCCAATTCCTTATTTTTCTTAATAAATTCCTGCTCCGCTTGAGTTTCTGCGCGTGTGAGAGGATATATCTTTGTGTTAATGGAATCTGGGGCGCCGGGTTTGAGCCTGATCATGTGATCCTCCAGCCGGGCCGGTGGGAAGCGACGCGATGCGCGTTCTGAGAAGAGTCTCGCGTGTTGTCGGTAGTGGGCCGGTAGGCCGGTCAGATCTTCTGCCGGTTGTGTGCGTTTGTTTGCCTCCTTCCCTTCGGATAGTCTGGGGGTTGGGCGAACAAAGCAGATGATCTCGTCTCCCTCTTCCCACGCTGGTTCCCTGCGCGCGGCCGCTATTATCCTGGCGGCCACTCGTTCTCTGGCCCATTTGAAGAGGGCGGTTTCTATTTTGATGGGTGCTCCTCTGATGTATCCCTGGCGCCAATCTATGCTGGGGTTGAATGCCTTTAGCCAGGGGTATCCAAGGATAGCTCGGTTGCTTCCTAGGTGCGTGACATAGAATTTTTGGAGTTCCTCCCGCTCTCCTTTCTTTATTCTCAGGATGCAATATTTGGTGAGCGCCCCGGCGGCGTTTTCGGAGCCATCTACGTTGAAGACGCGGCAGGGCTCGGGCATTGTTCTAAGTCCGATCCCGAGGCGCTGGACCATTCGTTGGTCCATGAAGTTTTCGG
>QLOS01000203.1:0-10287 GCA_003313725.1 Russula sp. MG48 | reverse complement strand
CAAGGAGGAGTAGGCAGTAAGAAATGAAAGAAATTGAGCGTACAGTGAAGCCGGAGCGTAACACTGCTGATAACTGCCAATAGGAGATTAGTGGCAACTCAGTGACTGTGCCTGCTCTTTAAGGATGAAGCTAAATGGCATGATCTTCATCCTTTGATGAAGTTGATCTAGACCCAAGATAAACATGGTGGAAGCCCATCATGTTACGATCGCGCTGCCTTTGCGCACTGACCCAGCCATTACGCAGTCCCTGGGACTTGCGGCTGGTTACCTGACAAGACAAGGATGGAATCAGGACCTCCCTGGGAGGCCCTACATTGAATGCAGACGGACTACACTACAGACATTGGTATGGACATTGATTTGGACTGATTAGGAAGGAGCTCCTAGCCTCATGCTACGAGCGCATGGTTGTGGTACCCACATGGCACCTGCAGGTGCAGGCGTGCAGCACATCACCTCGGCACATCACAGCACGCTGAAGGCGTGTTCCCTAGGTCCTAGGGTGTAGTGCAGACGTGTTCCGGCGTGGATGCAGGCCGCGCGTCCTTACGATAACGGTTTCTTAGCTGATTGGACCCCTGGACTGACCCTTGACATCATACTGTACGCGCGTCCATCAGATTGAACTAGAACGCTGCCGCGCCCTTATGGCGTGTGCTCTGGACTTTTATGACGACATGGGCCCTATGCCCTGACACTTACGCGTCCCTCTTAATAGGGGCCTGACTGGTTTACTATAAGTAGTACGCATTTCTGTCATGTAGCAGACAGACTCAACCTCTTGGCTTTCAGCCTACAGAACTTTAACAATTCAGCCTCTTGACCCTTGGAATCCCTGCAGTGGGACGCACCCCAAGGTTAGAACGAACCAGAACAGACCTTCAAGGACCACCAGTACACTCCGCTCTTTGCTCTATCCCTCCTTCTCCTCCCTTGTATTCAGGGAACCTTTGGTCTTGAACCTTTGCGCTTGTGCACTCCATTGTGCTTGCGCCACTTGTGCATTAGTGCACCTCTGTTGGCCTACGTCTTGTGCCATTGCAAACAAGAGAAGAACACTATTCAAACGTCCACAGTGCACGCCGCACTACTATGAAGCAGGACTTGGGCTGAACCAAGTCACCGATAAGCAAGTCGCTTAGAACGCCCAAGGCTGAGCGTAACAGTTGGGCTGCTGCGTGGGCGATTTGCAAGAGCTGGGGCGTTTCTTGAGTTTCTGGAAGGAGTGGGTGTGCTCCTTGTAATGTGGCTATGTCTTGGAGCCCTGTGCTAATGAATTCTTCGAGCGGCGAGATGACCTGGGGGACTGGCGTGGGTTCTTCCCCTTCACTGGCACTGTGGAAGGCTGAGGAGGCGCGGTCCGGACTGGCTGGGTCTACAGTGATCGGTTCTGGGGATTCCGGTTTGAGCGAACTGTGTCCTAGTCCAGTTTCGTTGGCGTGTTCGAATTCTAGGACTTCGCTTGCGCGTGTCCAATATTCTCCTCGGTCGTAGGTTACAAGGTGCCAGTCATCGTTGAGATACTCGATGGGTCTTTCTGTTACGCTCAGCCTTGGGCGTTCTAAGCGACTTGCTTATCGGTGACTTGGTTCAGCCCAAGTCCTGCTTCGTGGTAGTGCTGCGTGCACTGTGGACGTTTGGATTAGGTTCTTCTCTTGTTTGCAATGGCACAAGACGTAGGCCAACAGAGGTGCACTAGTGCACAAGTGGCGCAAGTACAATGGAGTGCACAAGCGCAAGGGTTCAAGACCAAAGGTTCCCTGAATACAAGGGAGGAGAAAGAGTGATAGAGCAAAGAGCGGAGTGTACTGGTGGTCCTTGAAGGTCTGTTCTGGTTCGTTCTATCCTTGGGGTGCGTCCCACTGCAGGGATTCCAAGGTTCAGTAGGCTGTATTATTGAAGAGGTCGAGTCTGTCTGCTACATGACAGAAATGCGTACTACTTATAGTAAACTAGTCAGGCCCCTATTAAGAGGGACGCGTAAGTGTCAGGGCATAGGGCCCATGTCGTCATAAGAGTCCAGAGCACACGCCATAAGGGCGCGGCAGCGTTCTAGTTCAATCTGATGGATGCGCGTATAGTATGATGTCAAGGGTCAGTCCAAGTGTCCAATCATCTAAGAAACCGTTATCGTAAGGACGCGCGGCCTGCATCCACGCCGGAACACGTCTGCACCACACCCTAGGACCTAGGGAACACGCCTTCAGCGTGCTGTGATGTGCCGAAGTGATGTGCTGCACGCCTGCACCTGCAGGTGCCATGTGGGTACCACAACCATGCGCTCGTAGCATGAGGCTAGGAGCTCCTTCCTAATCAGTCCGAATCAATGTCCATACCAATGTCCGTAGTATAGCTCATCTGCATTCAATGTAGGGCCTCCCAGGGAGGTCCTGATTCCATCCTTGTCTTGTCAGGTAACCAGCCGCAAGTCCCAGAGACCGCGTAATGGCTGGGTCAGTGCGCAAAGGCAGCGCGATCGTAACACTTTCCCTGATACCTAGCGGGGTGAGGAGGCGGACGTGGTAGCACCAGTAGTCATCTGTGTCATTCCTTCTCCAATAGGCTTCTCCTTTGATGTAATCCGGAAGGTCGTCCTCTCTTCTAATAGGTACTCTTGTTCTATATCCTCGAGAGAGCGCAAGTCTGATTTCTTCCAGGGTTGTTTATGAGGGGAGAGGGAAGCTTGCTGTCTCAAAGAAGGTGGTACAGATGAAGTTTAGTTCTTGTGCGAAGCTTTCTAGTTCGCGGATGAGCTGGTCTAGGAGGCGGTGATGGTGGTTGGGTCCTCTGTCGCAGAGGAGGTAGCAGTCGTGGCTGTGGCGGAGTGCGTCACCTCTGGCTTGGTCTAGCAGGTGCTGTGTGAATTCTATGGCGTCGCAGAGGGCGTCTGGCGTGATTTCCCTCACTCCAATTAGTCCGTGTCATCTAGCAGACTCCAGGGTGTTAGCGAAAGTTCGAGGATTGTGAGGGCGGCTTCTAGCAAGTTAAATTCTCCTTGCCACTCTTGGTCGATGTGGCAGAAAATGTCCCTTTCGATGGTGAGGGAAAGGTGTACTTCTGTGGCTCCTCCTTGGCAGGTGTGGTGGCAAACGGCGTTGTGGTTGTAGATGGTGACGTCCAAGTAGGATCTCCAACGTTCTATGTGGAGGCGGCGTCTGGCAAGTTCCTGGAGGCGTTCAGCAAAGGCAGCGTCGTCCAGGGCGGTTCCTGTAGACGTGGTAGAATGAAGCTTGACTTATGTTACAGCTCGAGGGGCCGTGAGCACGACTTGTGCAACTAGGCGTGTGGCAAGAGTGAGCACGTGCAAGGGCAGTGAGCATGTGGTCCTGAGCAAGACACTTCCGGTGGTCTCGATGACGCAAGAGTAAAGCAGACTCTTCGGAGTAGAACGACTAAGTCATGGGCGCTTGTGACTTCGGTGTTCAGAGCTAAGTCGTTGCAGCCGACTTAGAGAGGTGTGAGAGCAAAGTCAGATAGTGCTGAGCGAGCACTAGGGCAGAGGCAGGGGCAGACGGGCAGTGGGAGCGTCTTAGAGGCAAACTCAAAGAGTCAAAGCAAGGTCCGGTCTCGATTAAGAAACTAAGTCAAGCTTAAGGCTTGACTGGTGCAAAGAGGGCTCCTTATATAGGGAGCTACAAGAAGGCACGTGCTAACTACTACCTGAGTCATAACGAGGGTAGTGAGTCAGTCCAAGATCCGGAGCTAAGTATAGTAGTGGAGCGATGGCCACATCGCTCCACATGAGTCACGCACGCTCCACAGGTGTCATACCGTACAGTAAGCAGGCTGGAGTCAGTACGAGTCACAGGCAGGTAAGGGTAAGCATAGAGGCGTAAGCATAGAAAGAAAAACGGTCCGCAGTCCACGAGGGAGATCGTAACACTATGACATGGGAAGAATGGAAGCACGCTGCGCGCACCAATTGTTACAGCTCGAGGGGCCGTGGGCACAACTTGTGCAACTAGGCGTGTGGCGAGAGTGAACACGTGCGAGGGCAACGAGCATGTGGTCCGGAGCGAGACACTTCCAGTGGTCTCGGCGACATAAGAGCAAAGCAGACTGTTTTCGGAGTAGAACGGCTAAGTCACAGGCGCTTGTGACTTCGGTGTTCAAAGCTAAGTCATTGCAGCCGACTTAGAGGGGCGTGGGAGCGAAGCAAGAGAGTGCTGGGTGAACACTAAGGCGGCGGGGCAGTGGGAATGTCTTAGGGCGGTGAGCTCAAGAGTTGAAGCAAGGTCGGGTCTCGATTAAGAAACTAAGTCAAGCTTAAGGCTTGACTGGTGCAAAGGGGGCTCCTTATATAGGGAGCTACAAGAGGGCACGTGCTAACTACTTCCTGAGTCATAACGGGGGTAGTGAGTTAGTCCAAGATCCAGAGCTAAGTATAGTAGTGGAGCGATGGCCACATCACTCCACATGAGTCACGCACGCTCCACAGGCATCATATCGTACAGTAAGCAAGCACGAGTCAGATCGAGTCACATACGGAGTAAGGGTAAGCATATGGACATAAGCAAAAAAGGGGAAACGGTCCACAGTAAGCAAGGGAGATCATAACACCAATCACATCCATTGGCAGATCGAGCAAGGAATCCTTGCCCAACAGAGGCAGCAGAACCCCTTGGCAGGAGCCCAGCGGACTTCTCGTCCCTTCCTTCCCTTCCATGCACGAGGACCCTGCCCCCAGCAACAGACGCAGCGCCACCAGCAGCTGCTTCGCCCAAGCCAGATGGGACCAGTTCCTATGGAAGTAGATCACCTCAGGGCCATGCTCAGCGACTCAGAAAAGGCCTGCCTCCAGAAAGAAGGACGCTGCTACCAGTGCAAGAAACAAGGCCATCTTGCTCGACAATGCCCACAGAGGAAGGGCAAAGGAAGCTTCCCTCACGCTGCAAAGGCACAAGTAACACAAGAATATGAAGAAGAGGACCCAGGGGATGCTGTCGCATCAGTGGCCTCTATCCCGCCAGGAGCAATGGCTCCAGAAGAAATCCTCAAAGCGATGGCCGCCCTCAGTGATGAGCAGTATGATAAGATGGGTCAGATGTGGGAGACTCAGGGTTTTCAAGGCGCCTGAATACGTCAGCCAGTATTCGGGCAATGTTCTGTCGTGATGTGTATCTACCAAGAATCAAATCGTTGCGTATCCCAGCTCAGTTACACACCTCAACTGCCAAGGCCGAGCTCCCTGTCTTCATTGACAGTGGGGCAACAGAAAACTTCGTCAGCCCAACATTCATTAGAAGAAACAAAATCGCCACACTACCCCTCAAACATCCCAGGAAGCTACAGAACGCAGATGGGAGCAAGAACAGCATTGGGGAACTCACCAGGTTCACTGAACTCGAAATAGTCACTGGCAAGAAAAGCCACATCCATCGCTTTTATATTGCAGAATTGGGAGGGGATGACCTCATACTGGGCTACCCATGGCTCGCATCAGTCAACCCCCGCATCGACTGGACAAAGGGCACCATTGACCAAGATATTGCCCTCCGCACACCAGAAGCGTCACTACTCCAACCCACACCTCCAGTACAGGTCACGGGACTGCGGGTCGACATCCCCTTGTTCCAACCCCTCTTAGAACCAGGAGACAAACTCATCATGCGTCTCTGCAAGACCACCGTCTCCCAACGCATCGCTGAGGAGGCGCAGCCAAAAGAGAAGAGGACATGGGACCAGATAGTACCAGCTCACTACCACCGCTTCAGGAAAGTCTTCAGCAAACAAGCAGCGCAGCGCTTCCCAGAATCACAACCCTGGGACCATGCTATTGACCTCAAGCCTGACGCCCCAGACACCATGGACTGCAAGATCTACCTGCTCAACCCCAGGGAACAGGCTGCACAGTGAGAATTTGTCAAGGAGAATGAGGGCCTCGGCTTGATCCGCCCCTCAGACTCCAGGTATGGATTCCCAGTCTTCTACGTCAAGAAAAAGAACGGAGACCTACGCCTGGTCATCGACTATCGAAAGCTAAACGCCGTCACCATTCGCAATCACTACCCACTGCCGCTGATCCCAGAACTAATTGACTGGGTGAGGGGGCATGCACTGTTTACAAAGATGGACATCAGATGGGGCTATAACAACATTCACATACATGAAGGAGACCAATGGAAGGCAGCCTTCAAGACAAACTTAGGACTATTCGAACCAATGGTCATGTTCTTCGGCCTTGTTAGGCTCAAGCGTGGCCTACTGCACGACGTGTGCGTCTGGTGGTGTCTTGGCTTGGTCTAGCCCAAGCCTAGGCTTCTGAGAGACTCTGGAGGGCCTGGAACGCGCAGGCGAAGTGTGGTTCACAAGTGCACGAGTGCAGGTAATGCACGAGTGCGAGAGGACAGTCTTTCTGGTCTGGGCAGTTACTTGGTCGAGTTAACCAGTACCTGCTGAGCCCAGAGAGAGAAGGGACAACTTGTCAAGGCGACGGAGTGGTTAGAACAAAGAGTCCTATCACTCCCACGCCTAGAGAAGCAGTGAAGGCTCGAGGTCGCACAAGGGAAGTCCCTGGGAGGAACTCGAGCTTCAGGACGGGTAGAACTAGCTTGATTGCTCAAGAAGTCGAGTCTGAGGTACATAGAGGCAAGGCGACGCACTATAAGTACTTAGCAGGGTCAAGGGTAGGTAAGAGTGCGTCATAGTAAGTAATGAGGTCACTGGCATGGGCACAGGGTAGGGTAGAGGGGACACGTCATGGTACAGGGTACAGGGCACCACAGCAAGTGGTCAGTGCGCATAGAGCTGCCCAGAGGCTGCAGGGTAGAGGGTAAGGGTACTGGGCAATGAAAAAGTACAGGTAAGCGGTCCAAATCGTAACAGGCCTCACCAACTCTCCAGCAACCTTCCAGACCATGATGAATCAGATTTTCAAGGAACTCATCGACAGAGGCTATGTTACAGTATACATGGATGATATCCTCGTGCACACGCCCCTGGACTACCCCCTTCACCGCCGCATCACCACCCAGGTATTAGAGATACTCCTTATGCATGACCTCTACCTATGCCCAGAGAAATGCCTGTTCGAAGCCACAGTGGTGGAATACCTGGGCGTCATCCTGGAAAAGGATCGCCTTAGGATGGACCCCATCAAGGTCAAAGTGATCCTGACATGGCCCACTCCAAGGAATGTCCAGGATGTCCACGCATTTATAGGATTCTGCCTCTTCTATCGACGCTGGATCCCCAAGTTCAGTGAAGTTGCACACTGGAGAGAGGGGTTGCACCCCCAAGGACTCGTCAATGGGTTCAACCAAGGTTACTCTACGCACATGATCCGCTATATGTACTACTAATCCCATGACTTCCTCATCATGTGACCTCTGACCTCCTCCCCTATTCCATGCTCCCCCCTTGCGAAAAGCGGTGTCCTCACCGTGTGAATCTGCAGAGAGTGTGAAATGTGTTGAGATTGACTACCAGAATGACTCTGGAAATGGTGACAAGGATCAAGGTCACGGTGTCAATGGAGATGATGATGCATGGTTGCCATGAGGCATGGAAGACGAAGAGGGTGGGTTGAGAAAAGGAGTGGAAAAGGGAGTGGGTGGGTCATACGCATTGTTGGCAGGGAAATTCAGGGTTGTTGACGGCGTAGATGGGGAACTGGTGGGTGCTGGTGGTAGCGAAGGGGCCATGGCTACCTTCACAAATTGTGCCAAGAGGACAACTTGGAGGGAAGGGAATGCTGGGGGACTGAGGAATGGAATTGTTTACTCGGGGGGTTTTTTTTTGTGGGCCCATCAGCTAGTGGGTGGTGGTGACATGTCATGCTGCTGCTGTTGTTCTTTTCTTTTTGCTGTTGCTTGTGCTCATGCTATTGCTGGTGCTGGTACTTGTGCTGGTGCTGGTGCTGATGCTCTGCTCTGCTCTGCGTGTGCCGAAAACCAATCTCGTCACCATGTTGGAGAGAGGGGTTGCACCCCCAAGGACTCGTCGATGGGTTCAACCAAGGTTACTCTACGCACATGATCCGCTATATGTACTACTAATCCCGTGACTTCCTCATCATGTGACCTCTGACCTCCTCCCCTATTCCAACGCCCCATGAATGAGCTCACGCACAAGGACATCCCATGGGAGTGGACAGCTGCACAACAAGCTGCCTTTGATGAACTAAAAGATCGGGTGGCCTCAGCACCAGTCCTCAGACAACCAGACTTTGCCAAACCATTCTATGTCGACACAGACGCATCACAACACGCCCTGGGAGCAGTTCTGCAACAAAAAGACGAACAGGGGCATCTACACCCAATCGCATTCCACTCTAAGACCTTCGATGCCACCCAGCGCAACTGGGATGTCGCAGATTGAGAGGCCTTTGCAGTCCTGGACGCACTACGCACATGGAGGGCCTACCTAGCAGGGAGCATGCACAAGGTCATCATATGCACAGACCACCATAACTTACAATACTTCCTGCAACCCCAGAACCTCAATTGCCGCCAGGCCAGATGGTCACCAGAGCTCCAGGAGTACGATTACCAGCTGGTACATGTCCCAGGCAAACAACACATCCCTGCGGACTTCCTCTCACGCCCCCCAGGAGAGAAAGGAGAGCACAACAATGAAAACATCACCCTATTCCCACCAGAACGCGTCGTGACCCTGCGATTCGCTGCCTTCCCACAAGACTTGACTGGACGAAGGGAGATCCTCCAATGATATCACGACCACCCCCTCGCAGGACACCCAGGTGCCAAGAACACTCTCGCACTCCTGCAGAGACACTATGAAGGAGGGAAGGAACTCAAACAATTCACAAAGGAATATGTGCAAGGATGCACCAAATGCCAAGAAACCAAAGCGTGCACCACACAACCAAAGGCAGCCCTCTTCCCAATCGACGTCCCTGCAGAAGAAGGGCCCTTCCAAAGTATTTCCATGGACCTGATCACAGACCTCCCCCCCTCAGCAGGACACAACGCAATCCTCACCATCGTTGACCAAGGCTGCTCCAAAGCTGCACGATTCCTTCCATGCTCAACCACCATCATGGGAGAGGGAGTGGCTGCACTATATTTCCGCCACATCCTCCCATGGTTTGGACTCCCTAGACGAATTATCTCAGATCGCGACCCCAGATTCACATCACACTTTGCACGCACACTAGCCCAGAGCATACATGCCAAACAGAACATCAGCACCGCCTTCCACCCCAGGACAGATGGACAGAGTGAACGCGCCAATCAACAGGTGGAACAGTACCTGCGCCTCTGGGTTCCGGACCAACAGGACCAATGGGCATACTACCTCCCCATGGCAGAGTTTGTGTACAACTCTTGGCCACACGATCGCACAAAACTCACCGCACACGAACTCCTCTTTGGCTATCAACCTCAATGCACAATTGACAATGACCCCACGCACCCACCAGCAGTACAGGACCGCCTCACACACATTCTAGACGCCAGGAAACGTGCACAGAAGCTCCTGAATACACCACCTAAGACAACAGTACCTTGCTTCCAAAAGGGACAAAGGGTCTGGCTAGAAGGACGCCACATCAAAACCTATTATCCCTCTAGTAAGCTGGCATGTTACGCTCCCGCTTCACTGTACGCTCTATTTCTTTTCATTCTTACTACCTACTGCCCCCTGCGCTTCGCCTATGGACTGCCGGGCCCCTACGGCCCGTGACTCCGCCTATGCCTCCCTATCTCGCTCTGTACAGCTACCACCTGGCCTGACGGGCTGTCGGGTCCGACGTGCATCCATTAGTGCTACATCTGCACGTCTCTGCACATGCGCTGCCTCGGCACCTATTGACTCATATGATACAATGACTCCAGATGACTGTGTACTAGTAGCGGTGTCCTAGGGGCACCATGACTCGTTCTGACTCCCTATGAGTCACGTCTTCATGTACTTATACCGCCCAGTTCACTTAGGACAGACCTTAAGTCTGTTCTCTTGTAATCTCAGCTTGTGAACGGTTCCTTCCCTTCCCTTGTGAACCACAACTCCTCTGGTCAATTGCCAGACTTCACGCGTCCCCTTGCAGAGCCTTAGTGTATGCTCAGAGGCAAGGGAAAGCTCTCTATCAGACGTCACAAGAGTACGCCTGCATGTGAGAGGTATACAGACCTCTTGCCCACAAGGCCACAGTCACCAGTTTCGCCTACATCCCCTCCTTCGCCTGTGGAGGTACGCTCACTCGGTGGGCGTGACATTAGAACAGACTTACCCAGCCAGCCAGAGGCCCCTGGCCCAAGTACCATCGTGGAGTCACCAGTAGACCACAAGTTTAAGCCGTTCACAGTTACAGTCTGTGTGGAG
>QLOS01000201.1:0-15896 GCA_003313725.1 Russula sp. MG48 | reverse complement strand
AGTGCACAGCAGAGGGCTGTGCCGTGTCAGTATCAGTCACGAGTAACGCGAGGCAGTATCGTATGAGCGCAGCCTGGTCACAGGCTGCGCTGCCAAGTCGGATCTCATCAGTCACCGCAGGAGTCATGGTAGGTAAAAATAGATAGTCCGGGCCGTAGTAAGCGTACCAGAGATCGTAACATCACTAAGGTGCTGCTGCGCTGGAAAGTGGCTTGTCACGTTCTCAGTCTAGGACTTCGTCGCGCTTGCGGGGGAGTGGCGGAATCTGGAGATAGCGGGAAGATGCGGGCACCTGGGGGCACTGAGGGTGCACCTGGGTTGAGCTGATGCGAAGGGGAAGGATGCGGGCACGCCTAGAAGCGTGACCACGCACGGTTTGATGATTGGGTGTGGTTTTGCACTCATGATACATGATCTTACTTTATGTCTCATTGTCTTGATGCGTTGATTCTTTTTCCTACCCTTGATTGATTAGGTCTCACTTATTTTCGTGCATCCACTGATGGGCAGCGGTTTGTGCGCCCAAAGGCACATACTTTATTTGGTTACAAGCGTGACTGCGCTGGTCCCTGTTTGATTGGTCTACGGGCCAGGTTTTCACGTGTATGTTCACTCTCTGTTTCACTCTCGTGTGACGTGCCTTGCAAAGGTCTCGTGCACGTTTATTTTCTTGATTGTTGTTCATGTGTTTCTTATGTGCGCGATCGTTGTGTGTATGTGTGGGAGTCGCCTGATGGCACTCCTGATAGGTCTCAGACTCGACGTACTTAAAAGCCAGTGCACAGTGCACTGGCAATTCACTGGTTGTTCTCGAAATGCCCCGTGTGTGTTATTACTAAGTTATCTCCGTCGCATCCTCTCAGTCACTCGTTGCTCGCTTCATCTCTTTTCCACTTGTCTAGTGCTTGCAGCGCACCGCTGCCAGCCCTCATTCTCCCTCAGCATTTTTACCATGAGATCGGGCTGACATAGCGCCCATTGGCAGAGGTAGTATGAGTAGTGCAAGAATCGGTGGTTATCGGCATGATTGGTGAGCTGTGTGTGGAAATACAGTAGAGGAAGCAATGCCCTTCAAGGCTTGATGGGGAAGTGAGACTGAACTGAACGCACCATCAAAGCACATGCTACTACATCCTTTCCGAGTCCACCTGGAACACTTGGGACTGGGAACTCACTTCCACCACCATTTCTGCTTTCCATTTCAGCACCAAGGGGAAAATATAATGGGTGCTATTCATCACCCAACAACACCTACATGCGATTCCGAGTCGTGTGATCAGCCCAACCTCTGCGCCCTTCATTGGTATGGAATAACTGACTATAATGACCATTATTTCGTATTGGATCATGTTCCTCACAAACATGGACAATGTGTATGTTGGGAATATAGATACGGAGCTGGGAACAGGGACGAGAACGCCGGCTATCGATACTGGCCTGTTTGTGATTCATGGAAAACGGCACATAGGGGCAATTAGATGAGCTCTTCTCGAATCAGTTTTGATAATTAATCATTCCCTCCGGGTATCAGATGGAAGGAAGACACAGTGCTTTTGGCGCCTACCCGTACAATGATCAAGACCATACCAGAGGGCCGGTACTACCTGGCCGACGCTGGATATCCGAACTGTGACGCGCTCTTGGTTCCTTACAGAGGCGTGCGATATCATCTCAAGGAATGGGGACAAGCATCAGAAAGGTATGTATTGCTATCCCACCTCACGCGTGCTCTGATCTGTCTCCTTCAGGCCCCAAACTACAAGGAGTTGTTCAATTTCAGGCATGCACAGCTCCGGAACGTGATTGAGCAGATTTTTGGTGTAATGAAGAGGCATTTCAAGATTCTAACGATCCCCCAGGAGTATGATCTCAATACTCAGGCTCAGATGATGTGCACACTTGCAGTTGTCCTGTTCTTCTAACAGGTTTTGATTGACGATTGAGGAGTCCAGGGAGATTCGATGGAGGCATCTGAAGATGCCGTCTATATACGGTGCGATGAGACCTGAGCTCTTATCCATTTCCACCATGGCCCGTTCGCAGTCCTCCCAGTTTTCATCATCGTCTCATCCCCAAAAGTCCATTGTAAGTTGTTCCTCGAGGGCGGTGATGCATGAGGTGAGAGGGGTTATGACTTTAGAGATCTCTTCAGCCATAGATAGTTGTATGCATTCTGTAAGGGTGGTCATTTGTGAGTTGTTTGATGTTTGGATGGCCTTCATGTTACGGCTCAACGGGCCGGTAGCACGACTTGTGCGATGCGAGACTATGTGTGAGACACGTCACATGAGTATGATGCGGGAGCACGTGCCTATGTGCGAGTGACTGAGTGCGAGTGGCTTGAGCACGAAGGTAGCGAGTTCCTTCCCACATGACCGCGGGGATGACAAGTGACTTAGAGTAAATGCGAAGTAGATAGGTGTCTAGATAGGGGTGATATCTAGGGACACGATCCAGAGCTGAGTCTTGCAGCGACTCAGAGAGGCGTGTGAGATGAAGCAAGTTCTTACTGCTCTTAGAGGGCTAGACCTCGTCTAAGAGAGGAAGCGGTATGAGAGGTTCGAGACTTTAGTCAATTGCGAAACTAAGTCAAGCTTAAGGCTTGACTGGCATAAACTGGAGCCCTTATATAGGCTTTACAGGAGAGGTCATGTGCTACTGCCATCTGAGTCACAACAGCGATGCAGTACAGCCTAAGTGTGACATAAGGTCACACTTGTGAGTCATCGTAGGTATCAGCCAATAGCATAAGTAGAGCGCACAGCAGGAGGCTGTGCCATATCAGTATCAGTCATGAGTAACACGAGTGTCACGCACGTTGGCCTGGTGCAGGGACAAAAAGTGGCAGGTACAATTTTACGTTAGAAGGCTCATATTCCAATACAGGGTGCGGCACACACACACCACTTCCAGCCCGGAGTCCTGGACAGAACGGGCGGTGGTGTGATGTGACGTCACCCTGTCACTTCCTGACCCACTACCGACCGGCTATTACTATACCTCGTTTACATGTACTTACCCCAAGGGCTTGCTATGACTGCTGGATTGTGACTGATGACTGCGGGACCCACATGGGTCCATTCATGTATAAATAGGAGAGGAAACTGGGGACTTACTCCTCAGTTTCGGCTTGATTCAATCCCATCACTGTACAATGCAACTTAAGATCTTCTTGCTGAAGATCTTAATATATCTTGACTTGTCTTTGCGGCCTTACCAGTCTGATCTAAGACCAAGCTCACAATCGAGTCGCCTCTCAGCTCCCTCTGAAGTCAAACTGCGATCTTATCTTATCTGCTTCAAGATCAAACTGTCTTACTTCAAAATCGCCTCAATTCTCGCCTTGATCCTCACTTATCTAACGATAGTGTGGACCATCTGCTATCTTATCGCCCTCAGGACCTTGGGACACCACCAAGGTTGAAGTTGAGTGAGACACAGCGTCAGCCTCATCAGGCGTCAGGCCCCAGTGAGCCTAACAGCGAGGCAGTATCGTATGAGCGCAGCCTGGTTGCAGGCTGTGCTGCCAAGCCGGATCACATTAGTCACAGCAGGAGTCATGGTGGTAAAAATAGATAGTCCAGACCGTAGTAGGCATACCAGAGATCGTAACAGTACGCCCCCTCCTAAGGGGGAATGGCTGCCACGTCATTCAGGCAGGGGGAGCAGCGTGTGCATGTCGGAGCAGGACGACTCGGCGTGGAGGGGAGACTTGTCTTGGGCGAGTGCGCGGCATGATCCACACGGGGAGTGCGGTGACGACATCAGTCTGGTGAGTGGCAGGGCGACCGGGCAGGTAGTAGTCGAGGGGTGGCATGACAGGTCGTGCCAGTATCTGGTCCAGCTTGGGCCCGATGCGTGACATGACAGCAGCCTCGTAGAGGCGCAGCTTGATGAGTCGCAGCTTGTCCTGCAGCTTGTGGCTGCAGCGCACAAGCACGGCGTCCTGCTCCAGCTGGGCAGCAGAGTAGTCGTTGCGGTTCACGGGTAGGCAAGTAAGGTGGGCATATTCAACTGCGAGCTGGTGATGGAGGGCATTGAAACGCGTGCGAAGATGCGTAGGTGAGTTCGAAGATTCTTGAGGAAGTAGGACCGCAGCGCGGCGCCGAAGAGGGGCCGCTGGGCTAAGGTGTTCAAGATCAAGCTAGAGAGAGTCGCAAGAAGACGAGTCGAAGCTTCCGGGCGTGACAGCTCCCAACGCGGACGGCACGGTGGCGCGGTTTGCGAGGAAAGTCCACTCGAGAAGTTCTTCAAGAACCTAGAAGCCCGCACAGGAAGTGAAAGAGCGAGAATGTCCGTGAGAGGGTGTCTGCCTCCGAAGAGGCCTCTCTGGGGTTTTTATAGCAACGAGCGTGTGTCTAGATACATCATCGGTAATCTATTTTGTGAGCAAGGAGTGAAGAGAAGACGGGTGAGACAAAATAGGGCATTGGGGTGTATGTGAAGCGAAGACACGTCCGACGCCTGTAACGAGGTCCGTAGCACGAGGGGAGGTACTAAGGAGGTATAGTGCGCGGTGACTTGCACAGGCGCGAGGGGGTAGGGACGAACTGAGATATGGAATGCGAGGTTTGTAAGTATAGTGCGCAGAACAAGGGACAGGGGTTCTTCAGAGTAAATTCAGTAAAGAGATTACGGAGTAGGGATGTGGACGTAAGGGTTGAGCCGAAGGGGCTGCCGGGCACGGCTTGCTTGACATGTCGTGCGTGACGGCGTTGGCAGGGGCCAGGGGGAGCGACGTCGGGTTTGAGGGTGAGGGTGAGGGTGACGTGGCAGGTTCTGAGAGGGTAGGTAACGGTGTATTGGGAGGGTATAAAGAGTCGGGAGGTGTGGCTGGCTCTGGGGCGGACATGGGGCCGTCTTGAGGACGCGCGCTGAGGGGTGAGACGATGAGGAACAGAGACGCGGCCGAGAGGACGCTTGGCGAGGTGACAGGTGGAGGAGGCGAGGATGGTGTGAGCGAGTGACGTGAGAACAAAAGAAGAGAGAGTGAGATTGAAGGTGATTTGTGTGCGTGAATGAGCGTGGAAGGGAGAGGGTAGACGCAAGAACGACGGAGAGTGGAGTGGAGAGAAGTGGGTGAGCGCGGCAAGGCTCAGATTGGTGTGTGGACGCTCCGCCGTGCTCATTTCGAGCTCAGCGGGCGCTCCCACCTTACACCTCCCGGGGGGTCAAAAGTTGACCATCCCCGGTCAAACTCGTCACAGCCCGCTGCGCCCCCCGAAGGGAGTGGGGAAAAATATCGTCTGCTATGACTGCAGCAAGGTCCTCTCGGTCCAAAACTCGAGTGACTGGTATGGAAGAGTGTGAGCGCGCGTGATAAGGAACAAGTCGAAATGCTGCGTAGCGTAGTTTCGACACGGCGCCGTCCAGCTCTGCAAGGCGGTATGCTCCGTTGTGTGTCCTCCGGATGACCACCATGGGTCCGAGGTATCGGGGCTTCGTCTTCTGCCCAATCTCTGTGTCCGCTCCTGAGTTGTGCACCAATACGAGGTCGCCGGGCTTGAAGGCGAGGTGCTGGATGGTGTTCTCGTATTGTCGCTTGAATTGCCGCACGGAGGCGAAGCGGCTTTTGAGGATGCGATCATGGATCGCGGCGAGGTCGTCCTGTCGCTTCTCGAGTTGGCGGATGCGGACGGCGATGAGTTCGTCGGTCGAGAGCGGCTTGACGAGGTCGGGGACGAGGAACGTGGCGAGGGTGATGTCGAATGGTAGGATCGGCTCGATGCCGTGGGCCATGTAAAACGGTGAGTGGCCTGTGGATTTGCGCGTCGTCGCGTGGTCAGCCCAGAAGACGAGTGGCGCGAGCACCGGCCACTTGGATGCGTCGCCCTCGCATGCCTTGACGAGGGAGTCGCGGATCGTCCGGTGTTGGCGTTCGACGATCCCATTCGCTCGAGAGTTGTAAGCTGAAATGCGGATGTGTCGAATTCTGTACCTGCTGGCGAGCCAGTCCAGCGCGGCCACATATGCAGTGCCGTTATCCGTCACGATTTCCTCGACTGCGCCCCAGCGGCACAGGATCTCCTCGAAAATGAACGCGCCGAGGGTGCGGCCGGTTTCAACGCGGAGGGCGCACCATTTGGGCCAGGCGGTGAGGGAGCAGCGAGCTTGGACGATGTATCGGAAGCCGGCCACGTGTGGCATAAACATGGTGTCGATGTAGGCTTTGCGAAAGAGTGGCACGGGGGAGTCGACGGTGGGCAGGATGCGGACTTTGGTGGTCTGTCGAAGTTGGCATTGATGGCATGTCTCTACGTACCACTTCACGTCCTGCTCGAGCGAAGGCCACCAGAACCGGTCGATGAGTGTGCGGCGCGTGGAGTAGAAGCCTTTGTGTCCGAGTTTGTCATGGGCGTCGCGGACGAGGGCGAGGCGTTGAGGGGGTGTGGCGTAGAGTTGATGTCGTCCGTGGATTTGTCGCCGCCAGAGTCGGTCGTTGAATGCTAGAAATCGCTTGGCCTTGTTGAGGAAGCGGGTCCGAGCGTCGCCTTCCAGACCAGGGGGCGGCTGCTGCGTGGTAAGGTAGTGGTGGATGGCGGCGAGTTCGTCGTCCGCTTTGGCGGCGTTGGGATTTGGTGGGAAGGAGGTGGTACCGTCGTTGGAGGAGGTGCCGGCATCGAGTGTCCATACGGATGTGCTGGGCGTGTTAGTTATCCAGCTCACCACCCAGATCCCTAGAGATAGTGCTTTGTCGATCCAGTCTTCGGGGTTATCGTTGTTGTTGTTGTCGTCTTCTCCGTCGACAGGCTCGCGTCGAGAAAGGCTGTCCGGCCCCTTGTGCTTGTCCACGGGCACGTGCACGAGCTTGAAATCGAAAAGCAAGATGGCGGCGATCCAGCGGTTGATTGTCGCGTTAGGCTGCACGTCAGGGTTGTTGAGCATACCTTGAATGAACTGTGCGTCCATTTCGACCACTAAGTTGCGAGCGCCGACGAGATAAAGGCGGAGGGCACGAAGCGCGCGGAAGAGGCCGTAGAGTTTGAGCTTAGCCTGTGAGTAGCGGGACTCGCGTTCATTCCACGAGATGGAGCCGAAGCGCGCGGGTCGGCGGCGGCCGTCGTCACAGTCCTGAGAGAGGATCCACCCTACGCCGCGGTAGGATGAGTCGATGGCCAGATAAACGGTGCGCCCAGAGGTGTAGTCGATGGAGATAAGTGCCGGGGAGTGTACGATGGCGTCCTTGAGGGATTGCATGGCGGTTTCGTGCTGCTCTTGCCAGAGAAAGGGGGCTCCCTTACGTGTGAGATTGACTAGGGGGCGAGCAATAGACGAGTAGTTTTTGATCCAGATGCACATGTAGCCAGTGATGCCTAGGAACACGTGCACATCAGAGAGATTCTTGCAGGGCGGCCAGTCCCGTATTTTCGTGATTTTCGAGTTGTCGGGGACGCGGCCTTCGTAGTTACACTTGTGTCCGAGGATGATGACTTCAGGGACGGCGATGAACAACTTCTTTGCAGAGACGGTGGCGCCGGCACAGCGGAGGCGGTGGAGGATGTGGTGGACGTCGTTGAGGTGTTCCCAGATGAAGCGGCGGATGTCGGGGTTGTCGGGGATGGTCTCGTAGCCGCCATCGTCGGTTTCGTAGCAGGTAGGAGGGCCCTTGATGCTACAGTCGTCCATGAAGGGCCAGGCGACGTCGGGTATTTCTGGCTCGAGTATGAAGGTCACATCTTCGTGGAAGATGGCCCCGGCGTTGGTCCAACCCTGTGGTAAACATGTCAGCCTTACGGCGCCGATGGGAGACTGAATAGTGGTGAGATCGCGCGAGGAGATGTCGAGCGTGCGGTGGTCGTAGCCGACGAATAAGTCGAGCATGCTGTAGCATGCTCGGCCTGCCATCGCCTCGATAACTTGGTTGGCGGGCGGGGGAACTCCGGAGTTGCGGATTGTGACCATGTTGAGGGGCTGTAGGTCGTGCACGAGGCGCAGGGCGCCGCTCTTCTTCTTGACGCAGAACCAACGCGATCTGTAGGACGCGTCGGAATGCTCGTACACGCCTGCGGCGAACTTGTCTTTGAAGATCTGAATAACGTCGCTCAGGATGCCGGAAGGGATGGGGATGTTTTTGTGAGCCCAAGGTATGTGCTCGATAACGGGAATTTTAACGGGAGTGAAATACTCATCGCTGAAGCGCCCTTTTTCTGCTTCTTCCCAAGCCAGGCCCATCTCGTTCAACTTGAGAACATGTTGCAGTAGCTTCAATTCCTCAGGCCAGAGGAAGTCCTGCTGATCGAGCTGTAAGGCGTCCAAGCGTTCTGGGGTGAGGCGGGTGCCGGGCGTGAAGTCTGGCGGATGTGTGGGAAGCGGTGGAAGGGAGAGAAGAGGGTCGACGGGGATGCGGCGGATGGTGCAGAAGTCTTCAGGGAGTGTCGCGGGCACGGGTCGCACTTTCTTGGCGACTTTCTTGTAAGCGAGGGTGAGGGTGTCGTTGTCGGGCGGAGGGAGCAGGGGAAAGGGGTGAGGAGTGTAAGGAGGATGTAGGAAGGTGTAGTCGTCGGTGCGGCAGACGACTGAGAGGATCCGGACGCTGTTGACGTGTGCCTTGCGTGGCCGGGAAGGGATGTGTACTCTGCGCGCGGGGTTAGAGGGGTCGCTGACGGTTACCTCTACCTCTCCGTTGGGGAGGTCGTCGATTCGGCTGAGTAGCGCGTTCTGGAAGGGTCGTCCGAGCAGCAAGCGAAAGGGGGCGTCTGCTACGATGTGCGCGTGTACCTTGAAGGGCATGTCGCCTACCTGCATGGTTAGGTATTCGGCGCACCCTAGCGTCCAATTCGCGGCGCCGTTGGCTCCTACCATCTCGATGAGGCGGCCGTTGTTGACGCGTGCTCCGATCTCGCGTGCTAGGTCGTGTCTGATCACGACGATCTGTGATCCGGGGTCGAGTATGCCGGCTTTGGCGGATCCTGCGCCGAACAAGACGTCGATTTCTTGTAAAGGGAGGGCGAATGCGGGTTCGCGCCATGCCGAGAAGTGGAAGACGGAGGAGGGCATGTCCTCCGCCAGTGGGTTCTCCAAGTCCTCGCGCTCGCGTGCTTCATATAAGTTAGTGTCCACGCGGCGCACCTTGAGCTTTTCTACGAGCTCCTTTCGAATGACGGGGCTGGCAGCGAGGACGTGAGCGGGGGTCGTCTGAGCTAGTTTTCCCTCCATCAGCCAGGTGTGCAGTTCTGAGACGAGGCGCTGATCTTCGACGCTCGCCTGGTAGCGGTACTGGGGCGCTGGTCGCGGGGCGGGGGCGTTGGAGTTGGCGGCGGGTGGTGTCGCGGGGCTGGGAGGTTTTGCGAGCTTGGGAAGTTTGGAGGCCTTCTCCTCGCGCTTCTTCCTCGTGGCTGTGAACACCTCGAAGATGTCCATTGGCTCGTTCTCTGGCTCGTCGTCAGCTTCTTGAGTGATCACCTCTCTGACCTGTAAGATGTGTGTCTCCACGACCTCCTCGATGCGCGCGGAGGAGGTGAGGGGTTCGTGGACAAAGGTGGCATGGCTCTGCGTGGAAGGGGGTTGCGCAGCGAGCCAGGAATCGATGCTGGCCTGGATGCCTCGCCCGGCGCCGTCGTTGGGGACGGGCTGGCCATTGGGCAGGCACAGCCGGTTGTTGACAATGAGGGCGCGGCCGGTGTCGACGTATTCTTGCGCGGTGGGGCATTTTCAGATGCGGTGGCCGGGCTTGGCGCAGAAGGCGCAGTTGTCGGAGCGGAAGTCGAAATACGAGCTGCTAGAGGAGGCAGGAGGCGGCGCGGGAGCAGGCGTGGGGTGAGGCGCGGGGTGAGGTGCGCGTGCACCCCAGTGCTGGCTAGCGGGCGGCGGAGGAGCTGGTGGCGTCTGGTAGGAGAAGGCTGGAGTGGGGGCGGGAGAGCCAGGCATATACTCGGGTCTGGGCAAGTCCCTCGCGATGTTGGGGAAGCGGTGAGCGCAGCGGGCGTATAATGCGGCGTATGCACGATCCTGGACAGACATACTGTGTAAACGGTCCACCAGTTCGTCTATCTCCCGATCCTCACTCTCGCGCGTGGACTCCTTGAACCGTACTGTCTTAGTTTTGACTTGGGGAGCGGGCGTACGGGATGCTTCTCTAGATCGGTACCTGGAGGGCGGCGGGTCACGTTCGCGTTCTCGTTCGAAGGCGCGCGGGCGGCGGTCGTGCTCTCGATAGTCTCGCTCTCACTCGTATTCGGAGGGGTGGCGGTAGCGTTCGGGTTCGCGCAGTTCATACTCTCGCTCGTGCTCGTAGGGGCGGCGGTATCGGTCTGACTCGCGGGGCTCGTACTCGTGCTCGTAGCTGTAGCTGCGCTGGTAACGCTCGGGTTCGCGAGGGTCGCGCTCGGGTTCGTAGTCGTAGGAGCGGTGGTCGCGATCGTGCTCCCGTGGATCACGCTCGTGCTCGTAGTCGAAGGTGCGTCAATAGCGCTCGGGTTCGCGGGGGTCGCGCTCCTCTCGCTCGTATTGTCGCGGCTGCTGAGAAGAGCGTGAGCGGTTGCCTGAGAAGGCTGCCTTCGCTATTTTGAAGACGTCCTGGAAGTGGAAGTCTATGCCTTCGGGTTGTTCCGGGTGCTTGGTGATGAGCCTGGGGTGCATGATGGCGCGGTTGTCGGGGTGGAAGCCGTTCCAGAACAGCGTGTTGCGCTCCTCGGTTGTTATGCGGCGGGAGTCATAGAGGGGCTTACTTTGCAATGTGAATCGCCTGAGATATTCAACGACGTCTTCTTCCTCCCACATGCGGTGCCTCGAGGATTGCCTGGTGAGTTCGTAGAGCTTTGACTTTGAGTATTTTCCTTGTGTTGACGCATCCACGTATACTTCCCTGACCTCGTCGCAGAGGTTGATCCAGATGTGGTTGGCGTATCCGTCCATGGATGTCCATAGGTCACGCTGCGACGGGGCGATATACCGAATGACTGTTTCTACCTTCTCCTCTTCAGTGAGTCCGTTTCCGTTTGCCAGTATTTCGTACTCCTTCAGGAAGTCGCCTATTTTGTGGTCGAGCCGCCCTGAGAAGTAGGGCGCGTGGCTCGCACGTGGGGGTGGCATAGCCGCGGGGCCGGTCTGCTGTGCCATGGGTGTTGGGGTCGGCTGGGCTAGCTGAGGCTGAGGTGTGTGAGTTGTAACGGGAGGAGAGAAGATGAGGACGCACGGGCTGGATGTGGCGTTGGACGGTAGGGGCTGAAGTGGAGGCGTTTGAGTGGGTGAAGGTGCTTCGATGTTCAGGGCGGGGAGGAAGAAGTGTAGTTCGTCGTTTGCGGGGTCCGGGGTGGTGTCTTGATGGCGGGGCTGTGGACCGGGTGTCGGCGAGGGTGGGTCGTCGACAAGATCGAGAGAGGATGTTCGGCGAGCGGGGGCGGAGGGAATCTCAATGCGGAGTGTCTGAGGAGAAGGGGTGCGTTGCTGAAAGGCCAAGCTAGCGCGCGCGATTAGTGTTGAGAATGGGATAGAGGTTGCGGTGGGTGCGGATTCGTAGGCTCTGGATATAGCGATTACGGTGCGCTCAGCTCGAGAGAGGTTTTGTGAGGTGTCATCTGAGCTGTCAGGGTGTGCTGCCGGGCGCTCCTCAGGTGACGTTGCTTCGAGTGGGCTGGGTGTGGCTTCCGTGTGCTGTGAGGTGCTAGGCAGAGCTTCGGAGGGTATCGAGGAACTAGGTGTAGCTTCTGAGGATTGTGGAGTGCTTTCCGCGGTAGGTTGGGTTGTTGCCAAGCTTTTAACAAATCTGCCTGCTGAGTCTCTAGGAGGCAGGCTAGTTGGGCACTTGCTCATACGGACGGCTGCCAGGGGCAACCAGGGGCAGAACAAGGCTTTTAAGTTTTCCAGGGGAATCAACAGGATTCCACCTCACTGGGGCAGCCAATATGAAACGCGTGTGAAGACGTGTAGGTGAGTTCGAAGATTCTTGAGGAAGTAGGACCGCAGCGCAGCGCCGAAGAGGGGCCGCTGGGCTAAGGTGTTCAAGATCGAGCTAGAGAGAGTCGCGAGAAGACGAGTCGAAGCTTCCGGGCGTGACAGCTCCCAACGTGGACGGCACGGTGGTGCGGTTTGCGAGGAAAGTCCACTTGAGAAGTTCTTCAAGAACCTAGAAGCCCGCACAGGAAGTGAAAGAGCGAGAATGTCCGTGAGATGGTGTCTGCCTCCGAAGAGGCCTCTCTGGGGTTTTTATAGCAACGAGCGTGTGTCTAGATACATCATTGGTAATCTATTTTGTGAGCAAGGAGTGAAGAGAAGACGGGTGAGACAAAATAGGGCATTGGGGTGTATGTGAAGCGAAGACACGTCCGACGCCTGTAACGAGGTCCATAGCACGAGGGGAGGTACTAAGGAGGTATAGTGCGCGGCGACTTGCACGGGCGCGAGGGGGTAGGGACGAACTGAGATATGGAATGCGAGGTTTGTAAGTATAGTGCGCAGAACAAGGGACAGGGGTTCTTCAGAGTAAATTCAGTAAAGAGATTACGGAGTAGGGATGTGGACGTAAGGGTTGAGCCGAAGGGGCTGCCGGGCACGGCTTGCTTGACATGTCGTGCGTGACGGCGTTGGCAGGGGCCAGGGGGAGCGACGTCGGGTTTGAGGGTGAGGGTGAGGGTGACGTGGCAGGTTCTGAGAGGGTAGGTGACGGTGTATTGGGAGGGTATAAAGAGTCGGGAGGTGTGGCTGGCTCTGGTGTTACGATCACGCTGCCTTTGCACACTGACCCAGCCATTACACGGTCTCTGGGACTAGCGGCTGGTTACCTGACAAGACAAGGATGGAATCAGGACCTCCCTGGGAGGCCCTACATTGAATGCAGACTGGCTACACTACGGACATTGGTATGGACATTGATTTGGACTGATTAGGAAGGAGCTCCTAGCCTCATGCTACGAGCGCATGGTTGTGGTACCCACATGGCACCTGCAGGTGCAGGCGTGCAGCACATCACTTCGGCACATCACAGCACGCTGAAGGCGTGTTCCCTAGGTCCTAGGGTGTAGTGCAGACGTGTTCCGGCGTGGATGCAGGCCGCGCGTCCTTACGATAACGGACTCTTAGCTGATTGGACATTTGGACTGACCCTTGACATCATACTGTACGCGCGTCCATCAGATTGAACTAGAACGCTGCTGCGCCCTTATGGCGTGTGCTCTGGACTCTTATGACGACATGGGCCCTATGCCCTGACACTTACGCGTCCCTCTTGATAGGGGCCTGACTGGTTTACTATAAGTAGTACGCATTTCTGTCATGTAGCAGACAGACTCGACCTCTTGGATATACAGCCTACTTGACCCTCGGAATCCCTGCAGTGGGACGCACCCCAAGGTTAGAACGAACCAGAACAGACCTTCAAGGACCACCAGTACACTCCGCTCTTTGCTCTATCCCTCCTTCTCCTCCCTTGTATTCAGGGAACCTTTGGTCTTGAACACCTTTGCGCTTGTGCACTCATTTGTGCTTGCGCCACTTGTGCATTAGTGCACCTCTGTTGGCCTACGTCTTGTGCCATTGCAAACAAGAGAAGAACCTTATTCAAACGTCCACAAGTGCACGCCACACTACTACGAAGCAGGACTTGGGCTGAACCAAGTCACCAATAAGCAAGTCGCTTAGAATGCCCAAGGCTGAGCGTAACATCTGGGGCGGACATGGGGCCGTCTTGAGGACGCGCGCTGAGGGGTGAGACGATGAGGAACAGAGACGCGGCCGAGAGGACGCTTGGTGAGGTGACAGGTGGAGGAGGCGAGGATGGTGTGAGCGAGTGACGTGAGAACAAAAGAAGGGAGAGTGAGATTGAAGGTGATTTGTGTGCGTGAATGAGCGTGGAAGGGAGAGGGTAGACGCAAGAACGACGGAGAGTGGAGTGGAGAGAAGTGGGTGAGCGCGGCAAGGCTCAGATTGGTGTGTGGACGCTCCGCCGTGCTCATTTCGAGCTCAGCGGGCGCTCCCACCTTACAGCATGGATCCCGACACAGTACCTGTGCACATCAGCGGTTAGCCCTGGATCCCTGAGGTCTTCGACCAGCTTGTCGACGTGGTGGCGGTGAGGATGGTTTCCGTTAAGGGGCATGAGATCCCAGTCGTCAATGGCAGGGAGGTGTTTGTCATCGTGGGGCTTAGCGTACAGCGGCTCTGCGAAGATGGGCGAGTTCGTGGTGAGGTGTCCTAGAATGACGGGCTCATCGAAGTGCGGGAAGTGGGCGTAGTACGTGGCCGGGACAAGGCGGTTGTTGTGATCGGGGACAAGGATAATGTTCCGGTCACCTGGGTTGTCGTCAAGTCTATGCCAGCACAAGAAATAACCATCGTTAGTGTTTAAAGGTCCGGTCCATAGGACCAGAAAATAACCGGTACCGGACTGGACTTCTAACCGATGGGAACCGGACTGTCGGTCACGGTTTGCCCAATTTGGGGTACTATCCGGTCCGCGGTTCAACAGATTTCTATGTATAGTAAAAACTGCCCAAAACCGGTAATGACCGGTTTAAACCGGTGCGATGTTTGCCACATCACCCACCACCACCACCTGGTTCTCAACGCCGATGCGGGCAACGACAACAATGGCAGACCGGGCGACAACTGGCAAGAACGGCTCTGGAGGCGAATATCTCTGGAGCTTATATGGTTATTTTCAACTTTTTTTTTGCACTCTCTGACATACTGTATCTGTAGGGACCCCTTCCCGCCCTCCCTCTGCTTCTGTGCCACACTACAACCTACATCACGAAGACCCTAGGCAGCGATGGTAGCGACGCGGCAGCGGCGACGGCTGCGACACAGCTGCATGACGGCTGCGACGCGGCTGCAGCGATGGCTGTGACAGGACGGCGGCGACGGCACTGCATCGACGGTGGCCACGGTGCTGCATCGACGGCGGCCACGGCGCTGCACCGATGGCGGCGACGGCGCTGCACCAATGGTGATGACGGCGTTGTATCGACGGCGGCAACGGTGGACGGTGCTGCATCGACGGCGGCGACAGAGCTGCACTGACGGCAGCGACACAGCTGCATCAACCCCGGCGACACGGCTGCACTGACGGCAGCGACACAGCTGCATCGACCCCGGCGACGCGGCTGCACTGACAGCTGCGACACAACGGCAGCGACGACAGCGGCAGGGCTGACCGACGGCAGCGATGCAGCTGCAGCGATGGCAGCGACGGGGCTGACCAACGCGGCGATGCAGCTGCAGTGACGGGGCTGACTGACACGGCGACGCAGCTGCAGCGACGGGGCTGACCGACGTGGCGACGCAGCTGCAGCGACGGCAGCGACGGCGACGACACAACGGCTGCGACACAATGGCGGCGGCGGTGCTGCATCGAGGGCGGCGACGGCTTTGCACCGACGGCAGCGACACAGCTGCATCAATGGTGGCGATGTGCTGCAGCAATGCGATGGTGGGGACGGCAGCGGGTGGTCATTCCAAGTATTACTGTATTACACTTTAAGTACAGTAGTACATTATAGCATGTAATATTGTATATGATAGGTAGCAATGATAACATTAAACAGTCATGATCTTGTGTGATGCAAGGACGCATGTAAGGAAACTGGTCTGAACCGCATGCAGAACTGATCTGAACAGGTCATTGACCAGTCCCAGTTTAGACTGATTTGGACCAGTTTTGAGGCTTAGACCGAACCGATATTGACCGGTTATCATCAGTTCGGTCCGGTTTTCACAAAATTTTTCACTGACTCTGACCGGTTCCAGTTCTGGTTCAACAGCAATCAGGCCCGAAAACCGGACCGGACCGGACTTTAAAACACTAACCATCGTAGCCGACGGTGTTGGCAGGCTGGCCATAGCCTGGTGCTGGGGCACTGGTGTTGATAATGGGAACTCCTCCTCCTTGACTGAGGGCAGTGGCGGCAACGTTTGCATAGCTGCGGAGTGGCGTAGGGGTTGTGTGGGCGGTCTGCTGGCCC
>QLOS01000197.1:10492-57514 GCA_003313725.1 Russula sp. MG48 | reverse complement strand
GGTGTGTCTTGCACGCATTTTTGCTTACATAACCCTAGCTGGTTCCTAGTGTCGCCTACCTTACTAGTGCGTTAAGTGGTGTGGCCAGGGTGCTGAACCCTCTGATGTACATGCGATAGAAATTCAGGAAGCCGAGTAGCGCTCGTACTTCCTTCAGTGTCGTGGGGACCTTCCAGGCTTTGATGCCTGCGACTTTGACCGGGTCCATAGTGATGGCGTTTTCTGAGATGATGACTCCTAGGTATTCGACGGAGTCTGCTTCAAATTGGCATTTCTGGGGTTTCAGAAACAGATCATTTCATGCTAGGATGGACAGAACATCATCCACGATGTGGTGGTGTAGGGCCATATTGCGAGGGGTGTGAATCAGGATGTCATCCATGTAGACGGTGACGTATCCTTCATTGATCAGTTCACGAAAGAGGTGGTTCATCATGGATTGGAACGTGGCGGGGGCGTTAGTGAGTCTGAAGAACATAACCATGGGCTCAAAGAGCCCTCGGTTAGTCTTGAATGCTGCCTTCCACTGGTCTCCATCTCGAATTTGGATGTTGTTGTATCCCCAGCAAATGTTGAGCTTTGTAAAGAGCGCTGATGGTTGACCGTTCACTCTCGTGAGACGATCCATGAGTTCTTGAATGAGGGGGAGCAGTGTCGTGTCGCATACAGTCCAGGTGTTGAGTTTGCGATAGTCCTGCACGGGTCTGAGGTCGCCATTCTTCTTTTTGATGAAGAAGAAGGGGAATGCATATGGGGATTTGGAGGTGCGAATGTATCCCTTTGTGAGGTTCTCATCGATGAACTTCTGCAGCGCGATGTCTTCATTTGGTGTTAAGGGGTAGACCTTGCAATCTAGGGTCCCCAGAGCGTCCGCTTTGAGATCGATGGCGTGGTCCCAGGGTCGTGGTTCGGGGAACCTTTGTGTGGCTTCTTCACTGAAGACGCGAGCGTGTGCGTGGTACTGTGGGGGAACGATCTGGTCCCAAGTCCATTCAGTTTTATCGGCTGCTTGCTCTGCCAACTGTTGCGTGATGGTGGTCTTGGCACATCACATGAACAGTTGATCACCTTCTTCCCAGAAGGGCTGGTTATGGATTTTGGCCGTGCGCATGCCTGCAACCTTCGTCGTGTATCTGGCTTTGCCTGATGCCGCTCCAGCCATGCGCAGGATCACGCGCGCTGGGAGCATTCCAGCTTTCCAGTCAGGTTTTGGGTTGGCCACCGCGAACCAGGGGTACCCAAGAATAACGTGGTCGTCGTCCATGCCTGCTATGTAGAAATGGAGGGTATGCGGTTCGTCCCCAGTAAGGACTTCGAGGTCGGTGTAGTGCATGATCTTGCCTCCGGCATTCATGGACCTGTCAGTGTTTCGTAGGATCCTGGGGGTGTGAAGCAAGTGCATGCCTAACTTGTGTCAAGTTATGAACTGCGGGCTTACGAAGCATTCGGTGGCTTCGCAATCTAGGAATGTGATCAAGTCAGCATTCATCAGTGCCATGTGGAATGAGACCACAATTCTCATGGTGTTGACTCGAGGTAGGAAGACATCTTGAGCAAACATTGTGCATATGAACGCACTTCGAACTGGGTCGCTGGTGTCTAGTCCTCGTATATGCTTGAGGACCCGACGTTGCATTTGCCTCGTCCCCTTGTCATCAGCCAGGGGGCGTGTGGCCGCAAGCGTCTCGGGGGTTGGTAGGAGCTTCTTTGGGCAGTGACGTTGGATGTGTCCCTGTCGGTCGCACAGGAAGCATCTTCCTTGCACGCGTTGCTGGTCTTTGGTCGTTGCGATGTGGTCGATCTGTCTGGGTTCTGGTTTAGGTGTGGTCATGCGTATCAGGGGCAGAGTGTCGATTGGGGGTGATTGGACTCACGGGTGTCGCTCTTCCCATTGTGCCTGAAAATGTGGTTTCATAGCTGTGATGATGGCCTGTCATTTTCTGCTGGATGCTTTCCAGGTGTTCCAGGTCTGCGGTTCATCATGGGACATGCAGGCCTTGAGCAGATGTAGGGGTAAACCCTGTCTAAACTGTTCAAGGACTGCCAGGTCATCTTCCCAGTAGAGTGCTTTGCGCACCAGGGTGGCGAATTGGGTGATGTATTTGTCAATGTCACTGTGGGTCATAGTGAGGGTATTGAGCTGTGCGGCTGCGCGATAGGATTCGTTAACATCAGCCCAATCTTGAGTGACACAGGTTTCAAATTCGTCCCATGCAGGGAACTGTTCTGTCGTGAGCCAGTTTTCTTGGGCCCATTGCCATTCTGTGGTTGCATGGCCTTGAATGTACGTCAAGGCATGAGCGATGCATGTGGCTTCATCGAGGATGAGGGGGTGGTCCAAGTTCAGGAATTGGTAGAGCTTTAGATCATGAATGAAGGCGTCAGTCATAGTGCGATTGCCTGTAAAGATCATTGGTTCCCGGCCCTCCAGCCGAAGGTTGTCGCCTTGTGGTTGGGGCACTAGTGGGGCATTCGGTATCGGGTTAGGCGCTGGTGGGGGCGCCGGGGGTCCATACCCTGGTGGGAATCTCGCCACAGGGGACGGTGGTGTGTGCATGCTGTCGTTGACTGTTGGGAGTACTGCTGTCGCCATTTTTTGGTCTATGGGTCGTTATCGTGGAGCGATTGATAAGGGCTCCTAGATCTGGATCGGGGTGATTTCTAGCTTTCGGTCGATATCGGTCACGTGATTTTCTGTCGGTCGGATCTTTCGCGATTTAGCGATCAGTGGGATAGTGTATCGATATGGGGTGATTATCATGTTCACCTCGTAGCTGGTGATCGGTCAGTGATTCGGGAGGCTTGTTCTAATGTTACGCTCGAGCTCTGAGTGTATCGATGTTGGTAGAGTTTCCAGGTCTGGTCTGGTCCGGTTTTTGGCCCGTTTTGGGCACAACCGCAACCACGACCGGTTGCTAGGTTCACCAAATATAACCAACTGCAACCGCAACTGCGGCTGACCGGTTGGTCACGGTTAATGTCAGTTCCAAAACCAGTTGGGACTGGTTGAAACCGCATGTACAGTGAATAAATTTATTTATTAAAGCAATGTAAACTAATCTACATAAATACATAGAGGGGTACAGTAGTTATTATTTATATAATAAAGTCCGTCTCGCTGTTGGAGCGAGGGTGGGCGTGGGCGTGTGCGTTGAACGGAATGGAACCCCTCCGTCTCGCGCTTGGAGCGAGGGAGGGGTGGTGTCGGCGTCAGCGTCGAAAATAGAACCCCCTCCGTCTCGCGTTTGGAGCAAGGGAGGGGGCGTGGGCGTGTGCGTGTGTGGGTGCGTGGAACAGAACGGAACCCCTCCATCTCGCGTTTGGAGCGAGGGAGGGGGCGTGGGCATGGGTGTGGGCTGGAACGGAACGGAACCCCTCCGTCTTGCGTTTGGAGTGAGGGAAGGGTCGCGGGCGTGGGCATGGAACGGAACGGAACCCCTCCGTCTCGCGTTTGGAGCGAGGGAGGGGGGTGCTGCCAGACCAAAGACAGAACCCCTCCGTCTCGCGTTTGGGATGAGGGAGGGGAATGTTGCCAGAGAAATAGATGGAAACCCCCTCCGTCTCGCACTTGGAGCGAGGGAGGGGGTGTCAACCTGGAACTTGAACAGGCATTCAGTTGAGAATCTTGACTTGGAGGACAAAAAACATACCAGGGCACAAGGGGCTAGGAAAGCCCCTTGTGCCCGTCCCGCTGCCGGCACTTGTGGCCGATTGTCGCCTCTGAGTCGCGATTGCAGCAAGCGAGGAGATGGCGGTGGTATTCGTGGTGCCATGGTCAACGTGTCGTAGTTGTATCAGAGCAGAGAAAAAAACTGACGCGCGTTGTCAATGACTTGCACAAACATGTGCAAACATTGGCCATCTGCCCCGTTTCCCTTAGATTCAGTACAATCAATGAAATTATAATAAGTAATTACTATATTAAATAAACATTATTACATACTATTGGCAAGGTTAGGTAAGCTGGTTGCAACCGGTTGGGACCGGTTGCAACTGGTTGGAGTGGGGCTGAACTCACCAACTGCAACCGGTTGATTTATGTAAGATGGGCCCCAACCAGAACCGGAAGTCTGGTTGCTTGCAGTTGAAGTCCGGTTGAGTTCTGGTTTTTTTCCAGTTCCAGCAACTGGACCTGGAAACTCTAGATGTCGGTCTGTTCGCTGAGTCTATGAAGCTGACTCAGGCACTGCTGGGCCCTCGAGATTAGGGGCGCGGGCAGTGGCAGTCCCCTTGTGTGCACAACCCTAAGCCAAGGGTTCAATGCAGGGGAGTCAAAGTCAGGCAATCAGCCTGAGGATCCGAGGGTTCACAAGATGAGAGGGGAATATGGATAGCCACCAAGGGCCAGAGCGTAGCTCAGTATTGGTACAAGAGAACAAGCCTAGAGACACTGCTACAGTCTAAGCTACCTTATATAGTCAGGGATCGCGAGAGCAGGCTTCCTATCAGGTCACGTGAGTCATGTATCGTACTGCAGTCATAGGTTTGAGACGGTCAAGGGGTCATATGTGGGATAAGGGTGAGAAAGCGTAACAGTGGCTGCTCTTTATGCCCAACATGTGTTCCCACACTATGGGGTTCCACAGCAAGTCATTTCTGACAGGGACCCTCGTTTCACCTCCCAGTTCAGCAAGGAACTGTGTTGGCTGCTCAAGATTGATCAGAATATCAGTACAGCATACCACCCCCAAACTGATGGACAATCAGAGTGGACCAATCAGTGGCTGGAACAGTATCTGTGAATCTACAGCAACTTCCAGCAGGACAACTGGGCCTGCTGGCTACCCTTGGCACAATATGTACACAATGCCTGGCCCAGCAGCACCACTGGTTTCACCCCCTTTGAGCTACTCATGGGGTGCACCCCTTGACTACACATGCCAGTGGAGGTGGAATCCAAAGTGCCAGAAGTGGAACAAAGGGGCAGACAACTGCAAAGGATCTGTGCACAAGCCCAAGAGGCCATCAAACATGCACAGACACTGGTGTTGCAACACACTGAACAAAGAGCAGGATGACACATCTTTCAACCCTTCAAGGTAGGCGACAAGGTCTGGTTGGAGGGGACAAACCTGCAACTGTCACACCCCACCAGCAAGTTGGCCACAAGGTGATACGGACCTTTCAGGGTCCTTTGTGCAATATCCCCTGTGGTCTATCAGCTGGAGATTCCCAGAACATGGAAGATCTTCAACACATTCCATGCCTCGCTCCTGTCACCATATAAGGAGACAGAAGAACACAGACCCAATTTCCTGGAGCCACCACCTGAATTGATTGACGGCGAAGAGCAATATGAGGTGGAGCAGGTGCTGGGTGCAAAGAAAATGAGGCACAAACTCCACTTCTTGATCAAATGGAAGGGGTATGCCAAAGCACACAACACCTGGGAACCAAAAGAGAATGTGAATGCGCCAGAGCTTGTGAAGGAGTTTTACCAAAAGAACCCCTCAGCAGTGTGCTCAATAGTATTTAAGAAGGAACTGGGGGGCACATCCATCAACATGAACTCCATCAGTTCTTCCTCCTCCTCCTCTTCCTCTTGGCCATTGAACCGTCCCCACATCTCCATTATCACTGCTGCCAATGCCTAGGGTCAAGAAGGAATCGAAGAAGTCCTCGCAGGCACTGCACCTAGTGTCACCCTCTGGTGGGATGACTCCTCTCCCTACACGTCGCAAGAAACCTGCCTTGCCACTGCAGCCACGGCATATGACAACTTCCAGCACAACCCGATACCTCCACCCACTGTTGCCAACAACACCACCAGTCTTGCTGCCAACCCCTCCTCAGGAAATAAGGGAGGACAGGGCGGTGATCCGCCCATGGCCCATGTACAACAAGGCCATGTATGCCATTCCTGTCGGTGACACGCCCTCAGCAAGCCCCTCCCTGAGACAACCACAACCCAACCAATGCCTCTGATGAATTGCCAGACATTAATGATGCCATGGGGGGAGCCAACAGGAGTGGTGCTGGAGAAGATCAGCCCACGTGGATGCTGGAGGGAACAGAAGGACTGGATTTGTGCTCACAAGAAGTGGAGCCAGATGTTTGGGCAAGGTACCATCCACAGGACCACAATGCTGGTGATGAACTCTACCCTGATGTGAGCGACCCCACCTTTGATTGACAGGAGCGAGGTGAGGGCGCCTCGCCTAAGGAGGGGGGTAGTGCCATGAATTGGACTGATGCTACTTTGTTATTGTTGTACCCTTACCTGTCATGTGATGCCCAGCATCACATGATGCACCACACCACTTCCTGTTGTCTCCCCCCCTGTGCTGAGCACCAGCTGAAGGCACAGGGAGATGCATCCATGCCACCCTCTTCTTCCCACTCCCATGACTCTCATGGGAATTAGCTTACTCATATGTCTCCTTTGCTTACTGATCTCGGACTGTGGAATGACTCACATGGGGGTATGGGTCAGCAGGAGGTGACATGGCCCAGAGAACCCACTTGTATAAAAGACATGAAGCTTGGGGCTTACCTCCCCAAGCTTCAACTTAGCTTTCAATTATGCACACTTGTCTCTACTCTAGTACATCAGTTTGGTACTAGAATCTTATCTCTTGCTCATGTCTCAATCCTCTCATCTCTTTCACATGTGATCTCATAAAGAGTTAGCATCTTCCTTCTTTGTTAAGCCAAAGAAGTCAGATGCTACCCCTTTCCTCTTTCACCTCAACCCATGACAAGGCCATGGCTCTGTGTGAAGCAACATCACACAGAACTTCAGTCTTGCCATTGTCTTCCCAAGAATGCTTGTGTCCCATGACCAGGCCAACTTCAAGTTTGCCTTGTGCTTGACTCAACGCCCTGTGCATGGTGTAGCACCTAGCATGGAGCTCAAGGAATCATGGTTAGGTGGGAGTAGCTTGGTCAGCTGTTCTGCTGGGGCTGGGAGGTAGTTGGGGAGGGTTATAGTTTGTGCTATGGGCATGGTGGTAGTGGAAGGTCAAGGAGTGGAACAAGCAGCACAATGCTTTCCAGAATCATGACCCTGGGACCATGCCATTGACCTCAAACCTGACACCCCAGACACCATGGACTGCAAAATTTACCCACTCAATCCTAGGAAGCAGGCTGCACAATGAGAATTCATTAAGGAGAATGAAGGCCTTGGCTTAATCCACCCCTCAAACTCCAGATATGGCTTCCCAGTCTTCCACATCAAGAAGAAGAATGGGGACCTGTGCCTAGTCATTGATTATCAAAAGCTCAATACAGTCACCATCTGCAACCACTACCCATTGCCATTGATTTCAGAATTGATCAACTGAGTAAGAGGGCATGCACTATTCACAAAGATGGACATCAGATGGGGCTACAACAACATCCACATATGTGAAGGAGACCAATGGAAGGTGGCCTTCAAGATGAATCTGGGACTGTTTGAACCAATGGTCATGTTCTTCAGCCTCACCAACTATCCAGTGACCTTCCAGACCATGATAAATCAAATCTTCAAGGAACTCATTGATGGTGGCTATGTTACAGTGTACATGGACAATATTCTTGTACACACACCCCTGGACTACCCACTACACTGCTGCATTACTGCCCAGGTGCTGGAGATACTCCTCATGCACGATCTCTACCTATGGCCAGAGAAATGCCTGTTTGAGGTCACAGCAGTGGAGTACCTGGGTGTTATACTGGAAAAGGACTGCCTCAGGATGGATCCCATCAAGGTCAAAGCAATCCTGACATGGCCCACTCCAAAAAATGTCTGGGATGTTCATGTGTTCATAGGATTCTGCCTCTTCTACCAGCACTGGATCCCCAAGTTCAGTGAAATTGCACACCCCATGAATGAACTCACACACAAGGACGTCCCATGGGAGTGGACAGCCACACGGCAGGCTGCCTTCGATGAATTGAAAGACCGAGTAGCCTTAGCACCTGTCCTCAGGCAACCAGACTTCACCAAACCATTCTATGTTGACACAGACACATCGCAACACACCCTAGGGGCAGTCCTGCAACAAAAGGATGAGCAAGGACATCTACACCCAGTCATGTTCAACTCTAAAACCTTTGACACCACCCAATGCAACTGGGACGTCACAGATCGAGAGGCCTTTGCAGTGCTGGATGTGCTGCACACATGAAGGGCCTACTTAGCAGGGAGCATGCACAAGGTCATCATACACACAGACCACTGCAACTTACAGTACTTCCTATAACCCCAGAACCTCAATCACCATTAGGCCAGGTGGTCACCAGAACTTCAGGAGTATGACTATCAACTTGTGCACGTCCCAGGTAAATAGCACATCCCTGCAGACTTCCTGTCACACCCCCCCAGAGAGAAAGGAGAGCATGACAATGAAAATATCACCCTATTCCCACCAGAACATGTTGCAACCCTACAATTTGCCACCTTCCCACAAGATTTAGCCAGGCAAAGGCAAATCCTCCAATGATATCATGACCACCCCCTTACAGGGCACCCAGGTGTTAAAAACACCCTCACACTCCTGCGAAGACACTATGAAGGAGGAAGGGAACTCAAACAATTCACAAGAGAATATGTACAAGGGTGTGCCAAATGCCAAGAAACCAAAGCACGTATCACACAACCAAAGGCAGCCCTCTTCCCAATCAATGTTCCTGCAGAAGAAGGGCTGTTCCAAAGCATTTCCATGGACCTGATCATAGACCTCCCCCCCTTGGCAGGACACAATGCAATTCTCACCATTGTTGACCAGGGCTGCTCTAAAGCTGCACAATTCCTTCCATGCTCAACCACCATCACAGGGGAGGGAGTGGCCACACTGTACTTCCACCACATCCTCCCATGGTTTGGACTCCTCAGGTGGATTATCTCAGATTGTGACCCTAGATTCACATCACACTTTGCACATGCACTGGCCCAAAGCATACATGCCAAACAGAACATTAACACCACCTTTCACCCCAGGACAGATGGACAGAGTGAATGCGCCAATCAACAAGTAGAACAATACCTGCACCTCTGGGTTCCAGACCAACAGGACCAGTGGGCTTACTACCTCCCCATAGCAGAGTTTGTGTACAACTCCTGGCCACACAATCACACAAAACTCACTGCACACAAACTCCTCTTCAGCTATCAACCTCAATGCACAATTGACAACAACCCCATATCAGCAATATGTAAGCCTTCTTAAAATGAACTTAAACCCAATTTTAAGAAATTTTAAGAGGATTTCATTTTAAGCAAGGTCCACTTCTTAAAACTTCTTTAAAGCTTGCTTAAAATGAGTTTTTTTTAAGTAGCATATAAGACAATTTCAAGCTGCTTTTAAGGGACATTAACACCCTGCAACTTAAGCAGCTGCTAGGTATTTAAGCAAGTTTAAGAGACTCAAGGAAGCATTTAAGCAATTTTAAATTCATTCAAGGTATGCCCAATACTGTGCTCAGAACAGCTAAAACCAGCATTCTATGTAAAAAGCTCTTCTATTCATCTATTAACTATTGATACAAGGTATGATAAAATGCAGACATCAGATTGGCTGGTGCAGCAGTGCCTGTGGTGGGGGCACTGCCACCACAGCAGGTGCAAGGGGGCTGGCCCCATAGTGGGCACAGTGAGGTTGCTGGCCCCATAGTGGGCACGGTGAGGTCGCTGGTCCCATGGCAGGTGTGGTGGGGGCACTGCCACTGTGAGAGGTGCAGTGAAGGGGATGGCCCCATAGTGGGTGCAGTGAGGTCACTGGTCCCACAGCAGGTGTGGTGGGGGCACTGGTGCTGCAGCAGGTGGAGTGAGGGGGCTGGCCCCATGGTGGGCATGGTGAGGGTGCTGGCAGCATAGCAGATGCAGTGGGGCACTGGCACTGTGGCAGGTAGGGTGAGGGGGCCCCACGGTGGGCATGGTGATGGCGCTGACGCCATGGCAGGTGCGGTGAAGGGGCTGGCCCCACAGTGGGCATGGTGAGGGTGCTGCCACAGCTGCAGACATGGTGGGGGCGCTGCTGCTGTGACAGGTGCAGTGAGGGGGATAGCCCCATAGCAGGTGTGGTGAGGGTGCTGGCACCGCAGTGAGGTCACTGGTCCCATGGTGGGCGGTGGGGGTGGTGGGGCTGTGGCAGGTGGAGTGAGGGGGCAGCCCCATGGCAGGCACGTGAGGGCGCTGCCACTGTGCAGATGTGGTGGGAGTGCTGGCGCTGCAGCAGGCAGGGTGAAGGGGCTGGCCAGGCACAGTGAGGGCACTGCCACCATGGCAGACATGGTAGGGGTGCTGTTGCCATGATAGGTGTGGTGGGGGCACTGGCACCATGACAGGTGAGGTGAGGGCGGTGGCACTGCAGCGGGTGTGGAGATAGCACCAGTGTTGCAGCAGTGGGCATAGTGATGGCACTGGCGCTGCAATGGCAGGCATGATGATGGTACTCGTGCTGCAGTGGCAGGCATGGTGATGTGGCACTGCTCCAGGTGTGGTGGCAGTGGCAGTGATGATGGCGCTGGTGCAGTGTACTTCATCGGCCACTAACATCTTGTGCCATGCATGTCACATTTCAGCCAAACCTAGAAAGGGTTGTCAAACTTGTAGTCCAAGATGTATCAGCTTTTACCACACCTCCAATGTTAGCCCATTCCACAGTCGACTTGACTTTTGCAGTAGAACATCCCACAATGATAGAGGCACAAAATCAACTCAGACAGCCTTGAAGTCTGCAGCAGTTAGGGGAGACATAGGTGAGAGTGGTATCATGATGTGTGGTGCCACTTGAATCATTGGTTGCGAACTAAAGGTCAGGGTGCACTATCACAACTGTTAATTGCCACCTTTGGTAGGATAAGTTGGTGTATATTCACCTTGCCAGGTAGCCTACAAGCTGGCAGCCTGCACACGGTTGGGTGGCATCTCTGGTGATGGGCCCAGCAGTGGTACCATCTCAATGATGAGTCCTGATGGCCAGGCTTCAGATTTCTTATGACCACACCTGAATCTGCCTCTTGGTTGAATGGAGCACCACACGCCTGGACAAGGGGCTGTGAGACCAGGTGCAAGGGGCTCATTGGATGGTAGGCCAACCTGTTCAAGTTGCTGTGGGGCGAGAGTATCAGTGGGTGGTTTCCTAGTACGAACAAGTGAGTAAGTGGATAAAGCCACACAGGAAATCAATACCACTCATCAAACATGCTGCTAGCGTTGTAATCACTTCATAGGCATGAGAGAGTGCCAATTTCACCAGGGAACTTATAATGGCAGAACCGATCCCAGCCAGAATGGAGACAAACAACTAAATATAGATGCCTACCCCTTGCACGTTGGATGGGACCCACTTGCATGCTGTTGACTCTACCATGTTCAACAGCTCTCTGTCCTTCTGAAGAGCAAAATTGATGCCCCAGTCAGCAGCAATGATTGAGGGAATCACTGTAAAAGCTTGAGAGTAGAGAATAGCGGCCTCCATGCCAAGAAAGTCAGCGATGTCATGCTTAAGGCCCATGTGCACGTCTACAAATGTCCATTGTCAAGACTGCACATGGCTGGAGAGCACACAGGATGCACCAATAGTTCTGTAGAATCTGAGTAGGCCACAACTACCCACACCGTATTTCCAAGGGGTTTCAATGGTGTGCTCCTTGATAGTTCCATTTCCTGTGAAGCCTGTAAAGTTGTAGCTAGCCAGATCAAGCACTTGCTTGCTGGTGCTGGCAGGTTTGGGCCTGGGTCCATTAGCTCTAGTGTTACGGCTTGAGGGGCCATCAGCACAACTTGTGCAACTAGGCATGTGGTCAAGAGTGAACACGTGTGAGGGCAACGAGCATGTGGTCTCAGGCAAGACACTTTTGGTGGTCTCGATGACGCAAGAGTAAAGCAGTCTCTTTGGAGTAGAATGGCTAAGTCATGGGTGCTTGTGACTTCAAGGTTCAAAGCTAAGTCATTGCAGCCAACTTAGAGAGGCGTGAGAGCGAAGTGAAGTAGTGCTGTTCAAGCACTAAGGCAAGAAGGCAATGAGAGGCAACTTAGAGTGGTGAGCTCAAGTGGACAAGCAAGGTCAAGTCTCAATTAAGAAACTAAGTCAAGCTTAGGGCTTGACTGGTGCAAAGGGGGCTCCTTATATAGGGAGCTACAAGAGGGCATGTGCTAACTACTACCTGAGTCATAACGAGGGTAGTGAGTCAGTCCAAGATCCAGAGCTAAGTATAGTAGTGGAGCGATGGCCACATCGCTCCACATGAGTCACACACGCTCCATAGGCATCATATCGTACAGTAAGCAAGAAGGGGAGTCAGACCGAGTCACGAGTCAGAGCAGAGGTAAGCATATGGATGTAAGCAAGGGAAAACTAGTCCAGGCAGTCCGCAAAGGGAATCGTAACATCTAGAGACCACTGGAATCGATGCAAGATCAGACTGCTCTTCAGTTGTGAGCAGAGCACCTAGAGGTTCTGGGATCCATTCATCCACTGGCTTGTCAATTTCCTGAGGGGGTTCAAACACAGTCAGAGTATGTGCCAGCATGGAAAGGTGACTGACCTACCTTCTTAGAAAATTGGATAATGTGTTTTCACCATTTTCTGCATGTGTATGAGGTTGAAGAAATGTGCGAATTGCAAAAAGAGCAAGGAGAATTTCCAGGACTCACAGTGATGGTGCAACCTGGGTCATTCTGATGAGAGGATTTGACATAGCGAGGGAAGACATGGGATCTAGGTAGTCAAAAAAAGGCAGACTCTGCCTGTATGGGAGCATAAGATAGAAGGCAAAGAGAGGCTCAAGGGTGGATGCTAAGTTGCTGTCTCTCGGTATCCTCTTGTAATTCTGTAGCTCATCCAAAATCCTTTTTCCAGAAAATTACTCACCATCTGTCAACATCCCAAACAATTCCCATAAAGTCTCATCCTGTATAGCTGAAAAATGGTGAGCGTATGGTGATAAACAAGGCTGTTCTGCTCATAGGGCCTCTCTGCCACAGAACAGCACTCTTCTCTTCTTTGCACAATTCCCTCTCTTCCCCACAGTCATCAATGATACCCTAAATCATCCTGAAGAGCTTTTCCAAACTCTTTGTGATGTTGAAGAAGGTCTGTGGTTTCACTCAATTGCTGCCTCATACCTTTGTCATGCTCAATGTCCCTCTTGATGTCAGCCTCATGTCACAGCTCCTTGTCATGGTCATGCTGCTGTCTCTCATGATATAACTATACCCTCTCCTGCAGGAGTAGGAGGCTCATAGTCTCGAGGAGCTGGAGTCAAAGCAATGCCTTCCAGGAATGCACCTATGGCTGGAGCTACAAATGTTGCACATCCATTGCGGGATGATGGGGTAGAGGGAATTACCGAAACCATCATAATTCTATCCCTAGGTTTTGCTCTGGGTCCTCACATGACCTGTAATACCAACAGCCTCTGTCTGCTTGATGCTAAGATTCACCAGTGCGTCCTCACATGCAGTGTATGGTTGTCAGCAAGCCTCAATGCTTAAGGAGGACAAGGCTCACCAAACAAACACCATGGGTACATGTTCATTGATAAGTTGTCACATTCACCAGAAAGAGCACCTTCAGGTACTAGTCTCCAATTGAGGTTCATCATGTAGCCCTTGGATGAGGGGGATATCGGAAAGCATTGATGGTGTTGAAGAGACAGGCTGTAGAACAGAAGGGCAACAGATTGATGTCATGGGTGCTCCAAAGGGTCTCCAAGTGTGGCAACAAGGCTCACCTTTGTGATACATGAACAAACAAGATGCGATGCAGGGAGTATGTGTGGCCCAACTGATGTGTGACTCTGGTGTAATGTGTGAGGTAAATGTCACCTTGATGATCTTTTCATCTTGTATTGATTGAGTGTTAGTGAGGCTGATGGCCCTTGCTGTGATACCTGGCCCCATACTGCAATGTAGAGTCGCTGATTTTGGTCAGGACAACTAGATAGGATGGATATCTTGAAGAGAACTAGAGGACAGATATACGCTAGCATTATAGATCAATATCATTGGTTGTGTGGGAATGAGTGAACATATGGTGTAATCCTTATTGATGCCAGTGAAGCACCATACTTTGGAGTGCATCCCAACACCCATGCAACCAAACTCTTCATGTGGGAAGTACTGTTACGATCACGCTACCTTTGTGCACTGACCCAGCCATTACGCAGTCTCTGGGACTTGCGGCTGGTTACCTGACAAGACAAGGATGGAATCAGGACCTCCCTGGGAGGCCCTACATTGAATGCAGACTGGCTACGATACAGACATTGGTATGAACATTGATTTGGACTGATTAGGAAGGAGCTCCTAGCCTCATGCTACGAGTGCATGGTTGTGGAACCCATGTGGCACCTGCAGGTGCAGGCGCAGCACATCACCTTGGCACATCACAGCACGCTGAAGGTGTGTTCCCTAGGTCCTAGGGTGTAGTGCAGATGTGTTCCGGCGTGGATGCAGGCTGCACATCCTTACGATAATGAACTCTTAGCTGATTGGACATTTGGACTGACCCTTGACATCATACTGTACACGTGTCCATCAGATTGAACTAGAATGCTGCCGTGCCCTTATGGCGTGTGCTCTGGACCTTTATGACGACATGGGCCCTATGCCCTGACACTTATGTGTCCCTCTTGATAGGGGCCTGACTGGTTTACTATAAGTAGTACGCATCTCTGTTGTCACGCCCACCGAGTGAGCGTACCTCCACAGGCGAAGGAGGGGGCGTAGGCAACGTTGGGGACTGAGGCCTTGATGGTAAGAGGTCTGTATACCTCTCACGCGCAGGCATACTCTTGTGACGTCTGATACTGAGCTTTCCCTTGCCTTTGAGCATACGCTAGCGCTCTGCAAAGGGATGCGTGAAGTCTGGCAATCGGCCAGAGGATCTGGGGTTCACAAGTGAAGGAAGGAGACCGTTCACAGGCTGAGATTACAAGAGAACAGACTTAAGGTCTGTCCTAGGCGAGCTGGGCGATATAAGTACATGAAGGCGTGACTCATAGGGAGTCAGAACGAGTCATGGTGCCCCTAGGACACCGCTACTAGTACACAGTCATCTGGAGTCATTATATAGTGTGAGTCAGTAGGTGCCAAGGCAGCGCATGTGCAGAGGCATGCAAATGTAGCACTAGTGGATGCGCGTTGGACCCGACGGCCCGTCAGGCTGTGTGGTAGCTGTACAGAGCAAGATAGGAAGGCATAGATGGAGTCATGGGCCGTAGGGGCCCAGCAGTCCATAGGCGAAGCGCAGGGGGCAGTAGGTAGTAAGAATGAAAAGAAATGAAGCGTACAGTGAAGCGAGAGCGTAACATCACCCCTCTCCTATAGTCTGCGACTGCCCTCAGTTGCTACCTTGGTCAGTCCAGTCATAAGCGTCCATGGCATCCGCATCATACTCAGCTATGGCTACAGGCTCCCCTCTGGCCTCGCACTCAAGGTGGGAGCCCTCCTGGGTGATGCGTTTGAGGAGGGACTGTGCGTTAGGAGGGGGGCGCCCAAAGATGCGCTGGGAGAGGGTTCATGGCTCCGGGCGCTGTGTGTTGCCACGCCCTGCCTTGGCCAGGGCTTCACGCAGCACAGGGGAGGGGCAGTAGGAGAGGACTTGGTCATCTGGGGTGTCCAGTGGGGCGTGGATGGTGGTGAGGTAGGGGAAGATGACGTTATAGGCATCAGTGTTGGAGAGGCGCACCACACTTTGGTGTCGCTGGTCCTTGTAGTAGTTGAGCCTCCTCTGGTGCCACTTGAGGAGGCACTGTGCCTCAGCCATGCGCCGCTTCTCTGTCTCTATGTCAATCGCATGGGAGTCCATCCCCATTTCCGCTGTGCGCAGGTGTTCAACTTCCCCGATGAGGTATGGGTCCCCTACTGCCTTGAGGGCATTGTCCACATGATGCCAAAAGGAGCCTGTGTCCCCTCCTTCGTCCGAGAAGATGGAGACCTGCCTCTGTGTGAGGCGGGGGAGTGGGTGTAACGCGTGATGGGATGCTGGTCGTGTGTGAAGAGGGTAGGTGAATATGACCCTGCCGCATCCCATGGTGGCCAGGATGACTGGGTCCTTGGCCCCAAACATGAAGGCGACATACTTGGGGGTGACCAGGGCACCAGATCCATCCTGGATCTTCTGGGGGTAGTAGTAGGTGCTGCGGGGGTGGTTGAGATGGTAGGGGTGCCCAGGGTGGTCCTGTTCCTCTGCTCCCTCTGCGATGCCCTCAACGTCAATAGATGCAAGGGGGCTCCACTCATCTGGGACATTAGCAGGGTTCCAGGAAGGTGTGGCTGGGGCAGAGTCTCCTTCCACGAGGCTGCGGAGTGAGGACATGGCGTCAATAACGGTGCCACGTACATCTTCATCCTCCAGGGTGTCGATGATCTCTGCCACTGTTGCATTGAGGCGGTGGATGACTTCCTCTCCTGTGGTTACCCCACGCATATCAATGGCGAAGGAGGGCCCCTCCTTGTCGTCTCCAGAGACAGGGTTCCCCATGGCATCTGTAAGTAGGAGGCCTGAGATGTGTGTGGCGGTGGAGTGGCCGAGGGGTGCATATGGGGAGTCCTCTGCATAGGAGGTGGTGTCTGGGTTGGCAGCAAGGACTCCCAGTGCGTCGACAGGGGGGAGTTCAATATCAGTCATGGGGGAGCCTGGCGGGGGCTCCAGAGCAGGGATGGGTTGGTCTATGGCGGCAGTAAAATCACTGTAGTCCCCTTTGTAAATGGGGGAACCCGGCGTGGAGGACGTAGTAGAGGAAGTAGACATATAAGCAGGATGAGGGCGACAAGGGTGGCGAGCAGCAGCGAGTGTGGCGGCACGGTTGACACTTTGTGGAGATGAGGAGGCACAGAAGATGTTGGGGTAGATTGAAGCCACAGCTGCGAGGAATGGACGGGGGTAGTTAGAAAATGATTGGGGGTGTTTCTTTGCGGTTTTATAGGCCATCTTGTTGCATGCCATTTTGGGCCAGAAACCTTCCTGTGTCAGCTTTCTGGCTGGGTTTCTAAGCAGCTTACTATTAGGGTAGTCTGGGAGCTTGTTACGAATCCCTGGATCGTAGTCTTTGTTCTTTCCGCTGATGACGAACGCTGATGGTAAGCAGTGGCGGTGTGCGACCTAAGGTGAGCTGAGCGTGCTACTCAGCGTGGTAGTCGATCTTGAATGGAGTTCCTAGAGCGCCTTGAGTGCTACCCAATATGGTAGTGCGCTAACGGTGAGCTAAGTCGAATGACGTTCGACTTAGAGGCTACATGGCAGAGTGCAAGACTGCCGCTTGGATCGCTAGAGGCGACGCTAGTTGACGAGGTCGATGAGCTAGAGTGCTTCCTCAATGTGCGAGAGGACGAGCAAGGGATCGAGCAAGGGATCGAGCGGGATGTCAACTAGAACTTTGGCTGTATTCCTCAGGAGTGCTTTCTGAGGGATGTTCAACGAAGTCTAGGATGGGGACTTCCCACTGAAGACTGTACATCTTATATACTCTAGCTAAGCTGGGTCCAAAGCTGAGAATCAATCTATCTATAGCTGCGCACTGACCATGCGCAGCTAGCGAGTCACCGAGGCTGTATCGTATCAGTCACAATGCTGTATCGTAATGAGTCATGGTGCTATGAATAGTGTCCGGATCATAAGGGCTATACTCCCTGTGCGTCACAGCGTTACCTGTGTGTCACAACCGATGCTGGTGCTGTGCCTTGATGTGATGCTGTGCTTGCCTTGGCATCACTGCGCGTGATGCGGTGCTGCTGCGGGTATGACTCCTGTTGACTCCTGTCCTATAGATAGGTCTTGGTCTATTCTTGGGTACGGATCATATCGTGATCGGGGATCTCCTGGATTGGTCTGGAACCCTGTGATGGAATGCTCTACATCATAGGTCGGTTGGCGTCGGGCCGGTCGGGCCGGGTCTGATGCCTTTTGCTGGTGTTGAGCCAGATACGTGCTACGGCTTCGCGACTTGCTCTTGGTTGGCTTTGGTCTTGTATGCATGCTGGGGTTAGGGTGAAGCGGGTGTTAGACCTGAAGTCGTAACAGAGCTGCGTGGGAGGATAGTCTGGGAGCTGCGTGGGAGGCGAGAGCGTCGGTAGACTTCCTCTGCTGGACGTGGCAATGATCGTGGCAAGCGGTGTCTCTGACTCTGATTCTGGTGTAGGAGAAAGCGACCCTGACAATGCTGCTCGACGCGTGTGGCTGGTAGAGGTGCGCGACGAGTCTGGCACCAATTCTGGACTTCTGGCGGCTGCTGACGATGCTGTTGGAGACGTGCATGAAGGACCCGGCACACAAAGTCCAACTGGAAATTCCTGTGTCCTGGCTGGTCATGCTCTCAAGCTTGTGAGGGTGGAAATGAGGCGTGCATGTCCCTCCCTTCCATGTATTACCCCCCTCTTAGGTCTCGCATCACCTCGATGCATCTTGGTTCTTTGATGGAACTCCCTGACAAGGTCTGGAGTGTGCACTCCTGTAGCTGGTTCCCATGTGTTGTCCGCATGTGGGTAGTTCTTCCATTTGATTAGGAACTGGTGTTCGCGCTTTCTGCCCCAGTGGCGCTCCCCCATAATGCGTTCTACTTCCCATTCTGGTGTGCCTTCAATGATATCTGGTGGGGGGCGAGTGTAATTGGGCCCATGGGCGTCTGTTTCTTGGTAAGGCATCAGGAGATCCACATGAAACACATTATGAATCATCCATGATGGTGGCAATGCCAATTGGTAAGCCACAGGCGAGATGACAGATGTGATTTTGAATGGTCCGAAGCATTTGGGCGCCAGCTTACTGGAGGGATAATAGGTTTTGATGTGGCGTCCTTCTAGCCAGACCCTTTGTCCTTTTTGGAAGCGAGGTACTGTTGTCTTAGGTGGCATATTCAGGAGCTTCTGTGCACATTTCCTGGCGTCTAGGATGTGTGCGAGGTGGTCCTGTACTGCTGGTGGGTGCGTGGGGTCATTGTCAATCATGCATTGAGGTTGATAGCCAAAGAGGAGTTCGTGCGCGGTGAGTTTTGTGTGATCGTGTGGCCGAGAGTTGTACACAAACTCTGCCATGGGGAGGTAGTATGCCCATTGGTCCTGTTGGTCCGGAACCCAGAGGCGCAGGTACTGTTCCACCTGTTGATTGGCACGTTCACTCTGTCCATCTGTCCTGGGGTGAAAGGCGGTGCTGATGTTCTGTTTGGCATGTATGCTCTGGGCTAGTGCACGCGCAAAGTGTGATGTGAATCTGGGGTCACGATCCGAGATGATTCATCTAGGGAGTCCAAACCATGGGAGGATGTGGTGGAAATATAGTGCAGCCACTCCTTCTCCCGTGATGGTAGTCGAGCATGGAAGGAATCATGCAGCTTTGGAGCAGCCTTGGTCGACGATAGTGAGAATTGCGTTGTGTCCCGCTGAGGGGGGGAGGTCTGTGATCAGGTCCATGGAAATGCTTTGGAAGGGGCCTTCTTCTGCTGGGACATCGATTGGGAAGAGGGCTGCTTTTGGCTGTGTGGTGTGTGCTTTGGTTTCTTGGCATTTGGCGCATCCTTGCACATATTCCTTTGTGAATCGTTCGAGTTCCTTCCCTTCTTCATAGTGTCTTCGCAGGAGTGTGAGAGTGTTTTTGATGCCTGGGTGTCCTGCAAGGGGGTGGTCGTGATATTGTTAGAGGATTTCCCTTCATCCAGCCAAGTCTTGTGGGAAGGCAGCAAATCGCAGGGTCGCGACACATTCTGGTGGGAACAAGGTGATATTTTCGTTGTCGTGCTCTCCTTTCTCTCCTGGGGGGCGTGATAGGAAGTCCGCAGGGATATGTTGTTTGCCTGGGACATGTACAAGCTGGTAATCATACTCCTGGAGTTCTGGTGACCACCTGGCCTGGTGGTGATTGAGGTTCTGGGGTCGCAGGAAGTACTGTAAGTTACGGTGGTCTGTGCGTATGATGACCTTGTGCATGCTCCCTGCTAGGTAGGCCCTCCATGTGCGTAGTGCATCCAGGACTGCAAAGGCCTCTCGATCTGTGACATCCCAGTTGCACTGGGTGGCATCGAAGGTCTTAGAGTGGAATGTGATTGGGTGTAGATGCCCTTGTTCGTCCTTTTGTTGCAGAACTGCTCCCAGGGCATGTTGCGATGCATCTGTGTTGACATAGAATGTTTTGGTGAAGTCTGGTTGTCTGAGGACTGGTGCTGAGGCCACCCGCTTTTTTAGTTCATCAAAGGCGGCCTGTCGTGCTGTTGTCCACTCCCATGGGACGTCCTTGTGCGTAAGCTCGTTCATGGGGCGTGCAACTTCACTGAACTTGGGGATCCAGCGTCGATAGAAGAGGCAGAATCCTATAAACGCATGGACATCTCGGACATTCTTTGGAGTGGGCCAGGTCAGGATCGCTTTAACTTTGATGGGGTCCATTCTAAGACGATCCTTTTCCAGGATAACACCCAGATATTCCACCACTGTGGCCTCGAACAGGCATTTCTCTGGGCGCAGGTAGAGGTCATGCGCGAGGAGTATCTCTAGTACCTGGGCGGTGATGCAGTGGTGAAGGGGATAATCCAGGGGTGTGTGCACCAGGATATCGTCCATGTATACTGTGACGTAGCCGCTGTCGATGAGTTCCTTGAAAATCTGATTCATCATGGTCTGGAAGGTTGCCGGAGAGTTGGTGAGGCCGAAGAACATGACCATTGGTTCGAATAGTCCCAAGTTTGTCTTGAAGGCTGCCTTCCATTGGTCTCCTTCATGTATGCGAATGTTGTTATAGCCCCATCTGATGTCCATCTTTGTGAATAGTGCATGCCCCCTCACCCAGTCAATTAATTCTGGGATCAGCGGCAGTGGGTAATGATTGCGAACGGTGACAGCATTTAGCTTTCGATAGTCGATGACCAGGCATAGGTCCCCATTCTTTTTCTTGACGTAGAAGACTGGGAAACCATACCTGGAGTCTGAGGGGCGGATCAAGCCGAGGCCCTCATTCTCCTTGACAAATTCTCGCTGTGCGGCCTGTTCCCTAGGGTTGAGCGGGTAGATCTTGCAGTCCAGGGTGTCTGGGGCATCAGGTTTGAGGTCAATGGCATGGTCCCAAGGTCGTGATTCTGGGAAGCACTGTGCTGCTTGTTCGCTGAAGACCTTCCTGAAGCAGTGGTAGTGAGCTGGTACTATCTGGTCCCATGTCCTCTTCTCCTTTGGCTGCGCCTCCTCAGCGATGCGTTGGGAGATGGTGGTCTTGCAGAGACACATGATGAGCTCGTCTCCTGGTTCTAAGAGGGGTTGGAATGAGGGGATGTCAACCTGTAGTCCTGCGACCCGTACTGGAGGTGTGGGTTGGAGTAGTGATGCTTCTGGTGTGCAGAGGGCAATATCTTGGTTAATGGTGCCCTTTGTCCAGTCGATGCGGGGGTTGACCGATGCGAGCCATGGGTAGCCTAGTATGAGGTTGTCTCCTCCTAGTTCTGCAATGTAAAAGTGATGGATGTGGCTCTTTTTGCCAGTGACTATTTCGAGTTCAGTGAACCTGGTAAGTTCCCCAATGCTGTTCTTGCTCCCATCTGCGTTCCGTAGCTTTCTGGGGCGTTTGAGAGGTAATGTGGTGATTTTGTTCCTTCTAATGAATGTTGGGCTGACGAAGTTTTCTGTTGCCCCACTGTCAATGAAGACAGGGAGCTCGGCCGTGGCAGTTGAGGTGTGTAACTGAGCTGGGATATGCAACGATTTGATTCTTGGTAGATACACATCATGACAGAACATTGCCCGAATACTGGCCGATGTATTCAGGCGCTTTGAAAACCCTGAGTCTCCCACATCTGACCCATCTTATTGTACTGCTCGTCACTGAGGGCGGCCATTGCTTTGAGGATTTCTTCTGGAGCCATTACTCCTGGTGGGGCAGAGGCCACTGATGCGACAGTGTCCCCTGGGTCCTCTTCTTCATATTCCTGCGTTACTTGTGCTTTTGCAGCGCGAGGGAAGCTTCCTTTGCCCTTCCTTTGCGGGCATTGTCAAGCGAGATGACCTTGTTTCTTGCACTGGTAGCAGTGTCCTTCCTTCTGGAGGTGGGCTTTCTCTGAGTCACTGAGCATGGCCCTGAGGCGGTCTACTTCCATGGGGACTGGTCCCATCTGGCTTGGGCGAAGCGGCTGCTGGTGGCGCTGCGTCTGTTGTTGGGGGCAAGAGCCTCGCGCAAGGAAGGGAAGGAAAGGACGAGAAGTCCACTGGGCTCCTGCCAAGGGGTTCTGCTGCCTCTGTTGGGCGAGGATACCTTGCTCAATCTGCCAGTGGACATGGTTGGTGCGTGCAGCATGCTTCCATTCTTCCCATGTCATAGGGACAGGCCTTTCTTTGAGGCAGGCCCTGAGGAGTCCAGGATTGAGGCCTTTCCAGAAGTACCAGACCACCGCAGGGTTGTTTGGTTCGAGGTTTCCTCTCTCTGCCAGTTCTTCAAACCTGACGATGTAGCTATCGATGCCTTCTTGTGGGTTCATCCGAATTCCCATGAGTTCTTGCTGCGCTTTCTGGGGGGCTGAGATGTCTGCATAGTCAAGGAGGAACCTGGTTTTGAAGGAGTCCCACGGATGGTTGTCTTGTATGAGGCCCCTGGAGACTTGCTGTAGCCATTTCATGCGTTGGTGTGCCCAGCCATCTACGTGTGGTCCCTTGATGAGGGTGAGGGCATGTGCGACACGGTTGTCTTCTTGGGCAATTGCTGCGGACCTTCTGTTCAGAAAGTGGTAGTTCTCGAGCTCCAGCATCCAGTTCCAGGCTATCTTTCGTCCTTCTTCGCCGCCCCTGAAGGGTTCTGGGGGTTGGCCCACTAGCTTTGCATCTGCACCTTGCAGGGCTGGGGCGTCGAGGTCAAATCCTGGAAATCCAGGTGGTTCTCCTCCAGGGGGTCCTACTCCGAGTGGTCCTCCTCCTGGGTAGCCTCCACCTCCTCCTGGCGGTCCTCCACCTCCTCCTGGTGGTCCCCCACCTCCTGCTGGCGGTCCTCCGCCCCCTCCGCGAGGTGGGTCAGCGTGGGGCTCTGCTGGGGCAAATGGATTAACTCTGGCAATGTCTGCGTACGTCTGGCCAACTGCAAGGGCGAAACGCGGTGGGGCAATGGTGTGGGTGCTCATGACTTGCACTGTGTCTCGTTCTTCTTTGATTGGGCTTGGGTCCCTGACTTCCTGTCATGCTGCACCTTCTAGTGCTCCTCCAATATCAGTAGTGAAGGCAGTGGTGTCGTCCTCTGGGTCTTGTGGGTCTTGTGGCTCTCCGAGTAATGGGAAGCGTGTCTTGGCTTTTGCATAAGCGAAGTGCTTGTTAGTCTTGCTGTCGTATGCAACTTCGTACCAGATACCTGCTATGTGGTGTATTGGGTATGCTGTGATCTTGGACCATCCCTTGAGGATGGCGAGGAAGTAGTGCCCTGTCCACGGGATTGTTCCTTCAAAGTGTTGTGGTGATTTGTCTCCTTCTTGGAGGAAGAGGACTCGCTGGTCTTCCTTCTTATCGTCCTCCACACAAAGTGTGATTGTGAACGGCTTGAACTTGTGGTCTACTGGTGACTCCACGATGGTACTTGGGCCAGGGGCCTCTGGCTGACTGGGTAAGTCTGTTCTAATGTCACGCCCACCGAGTGAGCATACCTCCACAGGCGAAGGAGGGGGCGTAGGCGACGTTGGGGACTGAGGCCTTGATGGTAAGAGGTCTGTATACCTCTTGTGCGCAGGCGTACTCTTGTGACGTCTGATACTGAGCTTTCCCTTGCCTTTGAGCATACGCTAGCGCTCTGCAAAGGGATGCGTGAAGTCTGGCAATCGGCCAGAGGATCTGGGGTTCACAAGTGAAGGAAGGAGACCGTTCACAGGCTGAGATTACAAGAGAACAGACTTAAGGTCTGTCCTAGGCGAGCTGGGCGATATAAGTACATGAAGGCATGACTCATAGGGAGTCAGAACGAGTCATGGTGCCCCTAGGACACCGCTACTAGTACACAGTCATCTGGAGTCATTATATAGTGTGAGTCAGTAGGTGCCGAGGCAGCGCATGCGCAGAGTCGTGCAAATGTAGCACTAGTGGATGCGCATTGGACCCGACGGCCCGTCAGGCCGTGTGGTAGCTGTACAGAGCGGGATAGGAAGGCATAGACGGAGTCACGGGCCATAGGGGCCCGGCAGTCCATAGGCGAAGTGCAGGGGGCAGTAGGTAGTAAGAATGAAAAGAAATGAAGCGTACAGTGAAGCAAGAGCGTAACATCTGTCTTGTAGCAGACAGACTCGACCTCTTGGATATACAGCCTACTTGACCCTTGGAATCCCTGCAGTGGGAAGCACCCCAAGGTTAGAACGAACCAGAACAGACCCTCAAGGACCACCAGTACACTCTGCTCTCTGCTCTATCACTCCTTCTCCTCCCTTGTATTAAGGGAACCCTTAGTTTTGAACCCCTTGCGCTTGTGCACTCTCTTGTGCTTGCACTGCTTGTGCATTAGTGCACCTCTGTTGGCCTACATCTTGTGCCATTATAAACAAGAGAGGAACTTTATCCAAACGTCCACAGTGCACGCAGCACTACCATGAAGCAGGACTAGGGCTGAACCAAGTCACCGATAAGCAAGTCGCTTAGAATGCCCAAGGCTGAGCGTAACAAGTACAGAGTCCAACCATCAAAGGCAGGCAGGGGTGGGGAGGGTGTGTAATAGAAAGCATATATAGCAGCGTCACCAAGTTTATCATAGTAAGAGACTGAGGAGGTGGTATGATGTATGTTCACTTGCCACTATGGTCAATGCCTTATGCTCCCAAACACATTGGCTGCATCTGGGTCCCCTCTTGAATAACAATGAAAACATTTTGAATGTGTGACACTGGAAGGATATTGGACAGTGTCTACTCAGCATCTGAGGGGTGGGCTGACAAGATTGATTAGAGGGTACACAACCTGGGCAAAATAATGCTGTATAGTCTATATTGTAAGCATAGTGTGGGTGGTATGTGAAGACATCAACTTGCCTCTATCTTGGATAGTTATAACACCAATGCCAACACCATGCCAGTGAAGAAGTCACCACCTAATAGTAACACCCTCAGCAGTCGATCTCATTGGTTTCAATTTCCTTCTCCTGTAAGCCTGCAGCATGTCAGTATGATGTATGGGTAGAGAGAGAAATTTTCAGATGTATGGATAAGCTAGGGTACTTGAACCAGTTCAAGTTCAACAAGTTGAGTGGCGCAGCTTGGCCCAAAAGCAGTGGCACCACTGGGCCATTGGATGGCACTAACGAACTGAAAATCACTGGCAAGCCTGAGCTGCAAGGGCCAGTAGAGCTTGGCTCAGCAATCTCATCCCCTGTGCAGCCTTAAGGTGAATGGATTTCTGCACCAAGTAATAAATTCATATATTGGTAGGCTATTTCAAAAGCATGGTAATCAATAAATTTGTTGACATAGAAATGGTTGTTCTGTTAATGGTCAAGAGTCATGTGAGGGGAAATATGGGCTTCAACTACATCTGCTGTGCTAGTGAAGATGGGGATAAGATGGGCAGCACAGAGAATGTCCTTGAGATAAATGACATGAGAGATTGGCTGTCTGCTGCAATGATCTATAGCACACTTCACCTGCCACATCCCGGTGTCCTGGTCTGGTCCATTACTAACTAGTGTATAGTCATCAATAAGTGCACATTGGTAATATGTAGTTTGGAAAAGATTGAATGAGAAGAATAAGTGAACATGAGCAATTCCCAAGGCACGCATACCCACTGCGCCATTGTTTAAGCTGACAAAGACTGTGTCATAGTGGCTGGTATCATCACTTCTCCAGGTTGAAACTGCCCAAATGAGTTCTTGGTGCATTCCACCTGTGCCAGAAATGTCACTGGGGGCATAGAAAGTTGCCTTGGCAGAGGGATAGGTGTTGATCAGTGGGTCAAAATCTGATGGAAGCATGAGCAATGATGATTGCTGGGTGAGGAATGCTACGTCACGCATGGGACGTCGACGTAAAACACAAGACCAAACTTGAAGTCAACGAGGACGCGAGTCACAAGTCGACTTGGGACAAGTTGAGATGGATGAGTAAGCGGTGAGGCAGGACTTTGCTTGATGTTGCTTCAAGCACAGTTACGCCTTATCGCTTGTGAGGGCACACGGGATAGAGATGAGATCGAGCGGGGCAAAGCAGATGATTCTAGTACCAAACTGATATACTAGAGTTGGAATACAAGTGTGTGAAGGTGAAAGTTAAGCTGAAGCTTAGAGAGTAGGTCTCTAAGCTTCGCCCTTTTATACATGACCCAGCAGCCTCGACACATAAGTACCATGGCGTCATGCTACGCCACGCACGGGGCGTCGGGTCAAGCACAAGACAAATGACAAGTCAACTTGGTCATGAGACACAATCAGCTCGTGATGGGAACAGGGGGTGGAAGTTAGACTTAGTGGTTGCTACTAAGTCTGACTAACAACTCCTGGGATTTTCAGAAAGGAGTAGGGGTAGCAGCGGCTTTCTTTGGACAACAAAGAAAGAAGATGCTACCTCTGTTAAGTTTGCACGTGAGAGAGGAGATCGAGCAGAGACGAGATAACTTGTATTTAGCACCAAACTGATATGCCAAATAAAGTGAGACAAGTGCGTAACTGAAAAGCTAAGTTGAAGCTTGGGGAGGTAAGCCCCAAGCTTCGTGTCTTTTATAGTACAAGTTCTCCATAGGCCGCATCACCCTCTGCCGCCGTCTGTGCCACGCGAGTCATGCCGCAGTCCATGGATAAGTAAGCAAGATGAGAAATGAGTAAGCTAACTCCCTGATGAGTCAGGGAGTGTGGGAGTCAGGGAGTGGACACGCGTCCCCCTATGCCTTCAGCTGTCGCTTGGCATGGGAGGGGGGACCTGGGGACGAGACAGGGAAGGTCATGTGATGCCAGGCATCACATGACACGAGACAGTAAAGTAAATGCAAAGTAAAATAAGTCCGAACCGTGGCACGTCATGACTAACCCCTGAGTCAGCCCGCAGTCCGCAGTATAGTAGGTGAGTAAGCATAATCCCCCACGAGTCATGGGGGGGGAGAGGGGAAGGAAGGGACACGCGTCCCCCTGCGCCTTCTGCTGTCGCTCAGCGCGGGAGGGGGGACCTGGGACGAGACAGGAAAGGTCATGTGACGCCTGGTGTCACATGGCACGTAATGGTACAGTAGAAACAAAGTAAAGTCAGTCCGAACCGTGGCACCGCCCCCCTCCTTAGGCGGGGCGCCCTCGCCTCGCTGCTGTCAATCAAAGGTGGGGTCGCTTACGTCAGGGTACAGCGCGTCGCCTTGGTCGTGGTCGTTGGGATTGTACCTTGCCCAAACTTGCGACTCCATTGTCTGTGTGCCTTGGTCCACTCCTCCCGCGATCTCCAGACCTCGCGGGGACTCAACTTCTCTATCGATGTCCCAATCGGCTCCCCCCACGGGGTCATCAGTACCTGACATGTAATCAGGGGTACTGGCTCTGTCGTCGTCGTCATTGGCAGGGGCTCGCTCTGCGTCCGCCGCTGATAGGAAGCGGCGTACGCGGCCCGGTTGCGTGTGGGCCACGGGCGTATTGCTGCCTGGTCTGCCTCCATCTCTGCGTGGGGTGGCGGCGGCGATGCTGGGGGTGTCGTTGGTAGTGGTGGTGCGAGGTATCAGGTCCCAGATGTAGTTGTCATACGCGGTCTCGTGGCTGGCGACGTGCGTTTCTTGCGACCAGTAGGGGTTTTGTGGGTCGTAGTGGACTGCAACGCTGGGGGCGGTCCCTGTGAGGACTTCCTCGATTCCCTCTTGACCCTCGGCATGTGCGGCGTTGGTGATGGAGATGTGTGGACGGTGTGGGGGTGAGGGGGAAGAAGAAGGGAAGGAGTTCATGTTGCTTAGACTCTTGCCCGTCCCCTCCTTAAGTACTGTTGAGTGCACCGCAGAAGGATTCTTTTGGTAAAATTCTTTCACAAGCTCCGGTGCATTCACGTTCCCCTTTGGTTCCCAGGTGTTGTGTGCCTTGGCGTATCCCTTCCATTTAATCAGGAAGTGGAGCTTCCGCCTTATCTTCTTTGCACCCAGCACCTGCTCCACTTCGTATTGTTCTTCCCCATCAATCAGTTCGGGCGGTGGTTCCAGGAAGTTGGGTCCATGTTCCTCCGTCTCCTTGTATGGTGAAAGGAGCGACACATGGAAGGTATTGAAGATCTTCCATGTGCCAGGGATCTCCAGCCGGTATACCATGGGGGAGATCACGCGGAGGACCCTGAAGGGTCCATATCGTCATGCGGCCAGCTTGTTTGTGGGGTGCGATAGTCGCAGGTTGGTCCCTTCTAGCCAGACCTTATCGCCCTCCTTGTATGGGTGGAAGATGTGTCATCCTGCTCTTTGTTTGGCATGCCGCAACACCATCATTTGCGCATGCTTGATGGCATCCTGGGCTTGCGTGCGGACCTCCTGTGACTGTTGGCCCCATTGTTCCACCTCTGGCGCCTTTGAGTCAACCTGGGCGGGCGTACGCAATTGGGGAGTGCACCCTATGTGTTATGCTCTCGCTTCACTGTACGCTTCATTTCTTTTCATTCTTGCTACCTACTGCCCCCTGCACTTTGCCTATGGACTGCCAGGCCCCTACGGCCCATGACTCCGTCTATGCCTCCCTATCTCGCTCTGTACAGCTACCACACGGCCTAACGGGCCGTCGGGTCCGACGCGCATCCACTAGTGCTACATTTGCACACCTCTGCACATGCGCTGCCTTGGCACCTACTGACTCATACTATACAATGACTCCGGATGACTGTGTACTAGTAGCGGTGTCCTAGGGACACCATGACTCGTTCTGACTCCCTATGAGTCACGACTCCATGTACTTATATTGCCCAGTTCGCCTAGGACAGACCTTAAGTCTGTTCTCTTGTAATCTCAAGCCAGTTAGTCGCCTCCTCCTCAGCTTGTGAACCATCGTTCCTCTGGTCAATTGCCAGACTTCGCTCACCCCTTGTGGAGCACTAGTATATGCTCAAAGGCAAGGGAAAGCTCTCCCTTAGACGTCACAAGAGTACGCCTGCATGTGATAGGTATACAGACCTTCTGCCCTCGCGTCCTCAGTCACCAGCTTCGCCTACGCCCCCTCCTTCGCCTGTGGAGGTACGCTCACTCGGTGGGCATGACACTATGAGTAGTTCAAAGGGGGTGAATCCTGTGACAGTGCTAGGCCACACATTGTGCACGTATTGTGCCAGTGGCAGCCAGCGGGCCCAGTCATCTTGCTGGAAGTTGCCGTAGATCCGCAGGTATTGTTCCAGCCACTGATTGGTTCGTTCTGACTGTCCGTCCATCCGGGGGTGGTATGCTGTGCTTATGTTTTGATCGATTTCTAGGAGGCGGCACAGTTCCTTGCTGAACTGGGATGTGAAACGAGGGTCCCTGTCTGAGATCACTTGCTGGGGGACTTCATAGTGCGGGAATACATGTTGGGCATAGAAGGTGGCCACGCCTACCCCCCCGATTGTCTTGTTGCATGGGAGGAATAGGGCTGCCTTGGTCACATCATGATTGGTGATGGTAAGTATGGAGTCGTATCCTTGTGATGGGGGAAGGTCTGTGATCAGGTCCAGCGCAATGGTCGCGAACGGGACATTCCTTTCCTGGGTTGTGATGGGGAAAGGGGGGACGTGCGGCTTGTTCGTTCCCGGCTTGGTGGCTTGGCAGGTTGTGCACCCCTTCACATAATTGCTGACAAACTGTCTCAGTCCTGGCCACCAGTAGTCTTTGGCTACTGCCTTCATGGTGTTGGCAATTCTGGGGTGCCCTGCGGCGACATGGTCATGGTAGGCGACCAGGAGTCCGCGTCTTAGCTGCAGCCAATCAGGGACGACCAGTCACCCCGTCTTGGTCCATCCTTCCTTTTCGTGTTCGATCAGGTGTTCTTCCCTCCACTCTTCCATCAGTGCCTTGGAGTCCTTCTGGGCCATGCGGACACTGTTCTCCAAATTGGAAAGTGATAATGCGCGGCAGAAGAGGTGGTCTGGTAGAACAGTTACATCCTCGTTGTCATTAGCTCCCTCGTCCAGCCCCGGTCATCGTGAGAGGTGGTCAGCTCGGTTTGTCGCGCCTGGCTTGTGCACCAGTTTGAAGTTGTATTCGGCCAGTCGTGGGATGTAGCGTGCCACCCGCCTGTTGAGCTTCTGGGGTTGTCGGTAATACTGCAGGTTCTTGTGGTCGGTGTAGACCTTTGTGACATGTTCTGATCCTAGCAGGAGATGTTGCCAGTGTTCCAGGCCTTTCACCAGCGCTAGGAGTTCCCGATCGTACACGTCGTACCCGCGCTCCACTGGGATGAGCGCCTTGGAATAATACCCCACCACTCGGGGCTTGCTGGCCTTTTCTGGCTGGTACAAGATCGCTCCCAGGGCGTATTGTGAGGCATCGACTTCCAGGATGAACGGAGCGCCATAGTCTGGTCTCTTCAGCACTGGATCGCTGGACAGGATTCATTTCAGGGTGCGTATTGCTTCGGTGCATTCCTTGGTCCAGATGAAGTCCACCCCTTTCTTTGTGAGATGTTGCACAGGGCGCATGATGGTTGCGTACCCTGGAATGAATGGTCGGTGGTAGCCGAAGACGCCCAGGGTGCTTCGTACTTGTTTCAGGTTGCGCAGCTCCTCTGGCCAGTCCTCCAGACCGTCGCGCTTGGTGGGATCCACGCGGATGACTCCTTCTTCTATTCTGATCCCTAGGTAGTTCACCGCCTTCTTCTCGAAGTGGCATTTGCTGAGCTTGAGGAAGAAGTCTTCTTTGGTTAACTGGGTCATGATTTTGTTCACAATTCGTCGGTGTAGCGTGTAGTCGTTCGTGGTGGCTACAAGGATGTCATCCATGTAGACGAAGACCATCCCCAGGTACTTGTGTTTGATGGTTCTCAAGACTTGGTCCATGACGCGCTGGAAGGTGGCTGGCGCATTGGTCATGCCGAAGAACATGACGGTTGGCTCGTATAGTCCGCTTGGGGTTTTGAATGCTGCCTTCCACCTGTCTTCAGGGCGCACATGGATGTTGTTGTATCCATCTTGCAGATCCAGGGTAGTGAACAGCGTCTTGCCATGAAGCTCTTCCAATATCTGCTCAATGCATGGCATGGGGTACACGTCCCGCTCCGTCCATTGATTCACAGGGCGGTAGTCTTGTATTGGTCGTAGCGAACCATCCTTCTTCTTTCTGAAGAAAAAGGATACTCCCCATGGTGAGTCGCTGTCCTGGATGCGCCCCAGCTCCTTGTTCTTCCTGACAAATTCTTGTTCTGCCTGCACTTCTGTGTGTGTTAGAGGATATATTTTTGTGTTGATGGAGTCCGGTGCGCTGGGTTTGAGTCTGATTACGTGATCTTCCGTTCAGGCCAGCGGGAAGCGTCGCACTGCGTGTTCTGAGAAAAGCCGCACGTGTGACCGGTAGTGGTCCGGTAAGCTGGTTAGGTCTTCTGCCGGTTGCTTGTGCTTGTTTGTCTCCATTCTTTTGGGTAGTCTGGGGGTTGGGCGAATGAAGCCGATGATTTCGTCCCCCTCTTCCCACGCTTGTTCTCTGCACACAGCTTTGATTATCCTGGCCACTACTCGCTTTCTGGCCCACTTGAAGAGGGTGGTTTCTATTTGGACTGGTGGTCTCCTGATGCTCCCCTTGGCCCAATCGATACTGGGGTTGAATTCCCTCAGCCATGGATATCCCAAGATGGCGCGGTCGCTCCCCAGGCTTGTGATATAGAACCTCTGCAGGGCTTCCTTGTCCCCCTTTTTGACCCTCAAGATGCAGTATTGTCTTAGCGTGCCGGCTTTGTTCTCTGATCCGTCTACATTGAAGACGTGCCGCGGCTCTGCCATCGTTCTGAGGCCAATCCCTAGACGCTGGATCATGCGCGAGTCTATGAAGTTTTCGGTTGCGCCGCTGTCGAGCAGCGCGCGTTCGTTGGCCTTTCCTTGCGCGGATGTAAAGGTGAATGGTACTTCGATTGAACTAGTTTCACTGATATACATGATGCGCATGTTTCGCACTCTCACCCAGGCCAAATGGTGAGAGCCGTTTAAAAACCCTTCAAGATCAGGGCGTCCAACATTTCGTCTTTCTCTTCTTGTTTCATCCCCCCTATCTGTTCCACCAGGCTGCTAATTTCCACAGCAGCCTCCTCTACCTTGGCGGTGTGCGCGCTTGCTTCTTGGCAGCTGCACGTTCCCTCTTTTTTCGGTGGGTTCTTTTTCTGGTCCTCTATCTTTTTGGGGCACATCTTGCTGATGTGTCCCTGTTTTTCGCAGTAGAAACAGCACCCTTCGTTGCTGAGTTTCTGTCACTTTTCTGGGGTGAGGGCTGCGATGCATATGCTATCGACGTCCATGGGCACGATCTTTGGTCTGCCGCCGCAGTTCCCTGCGCTCTGCTGCGGCCTTCCAAGCGCTTGGCGCCACCGCTGCGTGTTTGTGGCGGGGCCCTGGCTTTGGAAGCCGCTCAGGCTGCTTTTCACCTCTGCCCACAGTTCGTGCTGCTTGCGCGCGGCGGCTTGCCAACCCCTCATGGTTGTAGGCCGGGGGTCTGTTTTCTCCAGCACGGCGCGGTGCAGCAGGTCCTTCAGGCCGCGGCGGAACTGGGTAATCGTTCCCACATCGTCGGTGCCCCATCCTGCAAGCATGCGCCAATGGTTGAAGGTGGCGATGTAAGTGTCCAAATCGTCTCCTACCATTTTGCACTGAAGTAGTTTTTGGTGGGCATTTGCCTTTTTGGTGGTGTCAGTGAACGCTGTTTTGAAGCCTGTCTCAAACATGGTCCACAGCGCTTCCTCCGTAGCAGGTATGGCATGCGGCCCCCTCTGCGCGGCGTCGAGGTCATCCAACATTCTTTCCACCCAATCATTAACATGTGGGCCGCGTATCAAGCTCAAGGCCAGGCCTACGCGATCGAGGGGAGTTTTCATTGAACTGTTTTCTCTGTTTGACATTTTCCAGATTCGGAATTCCCGTAGGAACTGGTCGCTTTTGGATCGGTCCCCTTCGAACACAGTTGGAGGGTTCCCTCACATCCCGCCTCTGTTTCCTCCGCCAGTCCCTCCTGTTGTTGTGGCGGCGGCAGTAGCAGGCGCGGTTGTGGTTGCTGCGGCGGCGGCTACACCACGTGCTCGGGCTCCTGTGCTCCATGGGCAAGCAGGAATGTAGGCTGGATTGATAGGATTTGTGAAAGTTGTGCGGATGGATGCCCCAGGGAACACCGGCATTCTTCCTGCTGTGAAGGCTGGATTAATGCCTCTGGTGGCTCCTAGAGCGGCAGGCGTCAGGAGAGGTTCAACCACAATTCCTTCAACTGCGACCTCTGTTGCCGCGGCATGCGTCATGGCCAGTCTCTGCCCATACTTGGGTAGCGGTTCCCCAAAGTCCCCAGGATCAATGCTGGCGACCTGTTCAATTTGTTTGGACAGGATGCGCTCCTCCAGTTCCAGTCCATAGGCTAATCCTCCAGGCATGGGGGAGTCGCGCCGCTGGCGTCCCAAGGTGGGGCTTAGGCCCATCTCTTTGGGCTCCATGTCTGTGCTACTGTCCTTTTTCTCTACCTCGCGCGGGGAGTGGAGGTCAGTAGCTTTTCCTTTTCCTTTCCTGTTCTGTGGGTGCTGACTGTCGCCTTCTTCCCACCATCCGAGCTTGTTGGTGCCGCACACCAATTTTGTGCTTGCTCTGGTGCGGTACCCTGTTGCTCCCCAGGTCAGGAAGTGCCAATCGTCGTTTATGAATTCCAGCAGCCATTCTACTCCGTTTTCATTGATTATGTGATATGCGCTTCGTCCAGGTTCCCCGTAGTCGATCCAGAAGGCCTCTCCTTTGACATGGAGGGGGAGGTCATCGTCTGTACGGGGGTGGAGCGCTTCCCACCGGTCAGCCGTGAAGTCTACGTTGAGCGTCATCATTGCGTCGCTGAGGGGGTCGGTAAATTTGGTTGTTGTTTGGTTGGTTGCCTCTCCTGGCTCTTTGGTTTGGTCGCTCACTATACTCTCTTTGAGCGATTATTCTCAGGTTTTCTTTGTCTTGCACGCTGGTTCCTCCGTGAACTGCGAACAAGCTGCGCAGGTTCTCTTCCACAGTGGGGACAACTGGTCGACTGCTTTCGGCGCTCCTCAAGATTTGTCGCAACACAAGTTCTGTGCTGTCGATTTCCTGTCCAATCGTGCCAGCTTCGTCCTCATTCTCATGCAGACTGAGGGCGATTGCCCTTTGTTGTTCAAGATGCCTAAGGGCATGTTCTAGGCGGCTAACCAAGAAGAGGTCTGTCACGTCTAATCGTGAGAGGATGTATAGGAAGCCGGCGACTCATGGTGAGGTCTCCAGCTTGGGTTCTTTATTCGTGATAGATGACGATGTCGTCGAGGTAGATCCTGGTGCGGTATCCCAAGATCTCGAGTATGACGCATAGTAGTACGAGCCAAAGATGCCAACAGACACGAGCAACAATGGCGAGCGGGTCCAGTTCTTTTTATGCAAGCTCCACCTCAATTCGAAATTCTTCCCGTAATCTCACGATTTCCAGGAGAAGATTGAATATGCATGTGAGGATGCGAACTTCAAGGTGGGGATTTTGATTTTCTCTGAGCGCCCTTCCTAACGCTTTGACGGTACGGGTGATCCGACTGACTCTTTCTTCTAGTTCCGCTCGGCGTTCGAGCAGTCTGGTAGCGGTAGCGATTAGGTCAAGACCTTCGCACTCCTGCGTTTCTTCGATGGCCACGGCTTGGCTATTGATTTTGAAAAGCTTCAGCTTATGCTACGTCACGCACGGGACGTTGACGTAAAACACAAGACCAAACTTGAAGTCAACGAGGACGCGAGTCACAAGTCGACTTGGGACAAGTTGAGATGGATGAGTAAGTGGTGAGGCGGGACTTTGCTTGATGTTGCTTCAAGCACAGTTACGCCTTATCGCTTGTGAGGGCACGCAGGATAGAGATGAGATCGAGCGGGGCAAAGCAGATGATTCTAGTACCAAACTGATATACTAGAGTTGGAATACAAGTGTGCGAAGGTGAAAGTTAAGCTGAAGCTTAGAGAGTAGGTCTCTAAGCTTCGCCCTTTTATACGTGACCCAGCAGCCTCGACGTGTAAGTACCATGGCGTCATGACTAACCCCTGAGTCAGCCCGCAGTCCGCAGTATAGTAGGTGAGTAAGCATAATCCCCCACGAGTCATGGGGGGGGAGAGGGGAAGGAAGGGACATGCGTCCCCCTGCACCTTCTGCTGTCGCTCGGCGCGGGAGGGGGGACCTGGGACGAGACAGGAAAGGTCATGTGACGCCTGGCGTCGCATGGCATGTAATGGTACAGTAGAAACAAAGTAAAGTCAGTCCGAACCATGGCAAGGAATGTGACAATGAGGGAGGTGAATTTTGGGCTTTCTATCCTCTTGCCAATATCAGAGGCTTTCATGTGTCCTTCAGAAAGGTTAGGAAGTTGACTTTGAGGATAAAAGTCACATACGAAGCGCTCTTGTACACATTGTTATTGATGGTGCCATTCTCTGGCCAGCAGTGACACCATCATTGTCTGATAGATCATTGTCATCTGAGTTGTCATCTTGGATTAAATCTGCCTTGGTGTGGCTCTTTCCATTATGGTGCCCTGTAGAAGTATAAATGATGTGGGTCTGAATAATTCTAAGCATAACACGCATGGCAGCTGCCTTCCAGCATACCATGACCCTCAAATTTGGCCTGGATGGCTATGAGTCCATCTAGGTGTTGGTTGGTTGTGAGAATTTGGCCTGTGGCATTGTGTTTATTTGATTGGCACCAGGGATCCTTGACAGCCCCGATGTGTTTTGATTCAGTAATTGATGAACAAATGCCATTTGGGGCACCATAATCATGGATGAGTTTTGTGTAATGGATAAGGGAATGTTGTCATGGAGGAATAGCATTTGGTGGGCAGATACCTGTTGTCTCAAAGATTTCATGGAGTTCATAGAAACATAGAAGTGCCTCATGCATCTCTTGGAGATCATTGGCATCCAAGACATTGTGATGGGCAATGTAACAAAATTCTAAAAATGCATGCATCGTACATACTATCTTGACAGGAACATAACCTTCAATTGAAGGAAGGTAGACCTTTTCGTTGTAATTAATGAGGCCCGGGTGGAGCATCCCATTAAATGCCATGCTTACCTTCATAAGTGCTTTTGAATCGTCCCCTGTCCATTGTTTAAAGTGTCTGCCTCAAGGAAATTGGCGAAGTCCTGCAAATGGTGGAGTAACAGCAATGCTGTGGGGGCTGAGATTGGCTTCCAAAGTTTTGTAACAGGGCTGTACAACCTACCATCAATCTATCTGACTAATAATCACCTGTGCTTATGCGTTTCCATGCGTCACCTCCAGATATGCCTCAATCCAGGTGACAAGGTGATCTTTGAATGTACCTTTTATAAGTTGATGTAGGATGTCAGGTGAGATCAGCTCATGGATGTCAGCATGTGGAAAATCTTTGGTGAATGGCTAGAAGAGTGGGTTTGATAAAAATAATTTCAACACTTGTGGCAGCTTACCACAACATCTGCAACTATGCCATAGGTTGTCCAAGCAACATCTACCTGAAAATTTGTAGCAAATGTTGCTGTGTGGTCCTTGGATCTTGGTGTGATGGAAAGAGTGTTTAGGTTCTCTGGTCTTGCAATGCATCTGGGAATATTAACAACTGAGAACAATAAAGATTTTGTAGTGAACTAATGTACTTGGGGCATCAGCTTTGAATGATGGATGTGAGAAGGCATTGCTCTAGATAATCTGCGATGTAGGGTCCCAATGAACAAATTGCACAGTGGAAGTGACCATTGGCACAGCGAACAATGGTGGGGGTCACCATCCATTCCTGAAGGGGATCAAGGATCTGTGCCAGGGAAGTGTGAAACAGTTGCCGGCAAAATTTGTGGAATAGTCCATCTTTGCTGTACTGTTGTTCAGCTGTGTCAATTGCAGGTCAGTTAGGGGTTAGGCATGGATAATTGTGACGTTAACTCACCTTTTGGGATTGTGAGAAAGGCAAGAACCATGACTCCATTGTGGTGCACTCAGCGAATGCTGTTGTGGATGTTCCCGATTGATAGATAAACTGGCCAATATTCATTATTGCCTGTTGCAACAGACACCGTGGTTTTGTCACTGCCCAGGATAATGGGTACCAAAAAGGAGCTGAGTGTCTCTGGATTATCATTATATATTTGATCCTAAGGATGTATCGAAACTACTTGGGAATGCATATTAGGAAATACTCACTGCTTGCCTCCATGCCCAGTCTCCTGACATAAAATCGCTGAAACGATACAGCCCATGGTGGTATTCATGATATAGCACATAATCAAATTCATCAGCAAACATTGGGTTTGCAATAAGTTCCTGAATGAGCACACAAGGATCATGGTGCCAGACTTTAAATTCAGTTTCCATCCAGGATGGCTGCTCTGCCACAGGGTCTGCTGGTTTGTCTTTACCTGCATTCTCATCCTCCCAACTCACTGTGAAGCATTCCCACTGGCATGTCACACAACTAGCCAAAATATCATCAATGGTCATGTATAGATCCCGATGACTTGTGAATGGAGTTCATCTCCATGAGGTGCTAATGTTGCTGCCCACAGTTCCATCAGATCATTGATATCTCTGGCAGACATCTGGCTGCAGCAGTAGAGAAAGTTGGCGACCTCAAATTTCAGCTGATTGCTGAATGGATGCCATGGTGATTGCTGTTGATGATGGTCAAGGATGGGTAACACAGGGGAACCAGGGGTAATGGGTGCCCTGGAATGATGGCAACTGACACCTATCATCCTCAGTTAGATCTGTACAGGAGGATAAAGAGAGCATTACCATTGAGGTGTGAATGATATTCATGACCATGATTTTGTAGGGGAGTTACAGGGTGGGCATCGCTAATGGGGAATATGTTCAGTGTGGTTTTCATGGGAACGACCAATGACCCACAGAACATCAGGGACATTTGTGCCTTCACAGTAGCTCACAAGGGTGGCAGGGATGATACTCCTTGTAAATAGAAGAGTTCAATGTGGTCCTGGACCATGAAAAGTGAAACAAACTTACCCAAGTCTAGGCAGGTCCTTGTCATCAAGGTTGGTGAGACTGTGATCCTCAGAGCTGGAGCCAGAGGCACTGGGAATCATCGGCTTGCATTCAGCATGGTCCTGGACCATGAGAAGTGAAAAGAACTTACCCAAGTCTGGGCAGGTCCTCATCGTCATGGTTGGCAAGAGCGTGATCCTCAGAGCTGGAGCCAGAGGCACTGGGAATCATTGGCTTGTGTTCAGCATGGTCCTGGACCATGAGAAGTGAAACAAACTTACCCAAGTCTGGGCAGGTCCTTGTCATCATGGTTGGCAAGAGCATGATCCTCAGAGCTGGAGCCAGAGGCACTGGGAATCATTGGCTTGAGTTGAGTGGATGGGGGCAGACAATGATAAAGATATATACTCATCATCAGGGATTGCTTCAACACCCAGATCTGGCACATCATAGTCCATGATATCGTCAAAAGCTAAATATTCAGTTTCACTGGATGTGTCTCCATCACTGGGAATTGTCTCTGAATGATATCTTGCACAAAGGTGTTGTGTGAGGCCATTTTGTCTACTAAACCAGCGATTGCATCTTGGGAAGGGGCAGGGGAATAAAGACTGAGCATGTTACGCCACGCACAGGGCGTCGCTTTGAGTTAAACAAGAAAGTCAACTGCTAAGTCGACTTCGACACAAGTGGGAGGAGTAGCATGTGATAGGAGAACTGGGTAGTTGCTACCAAGTTCAACTATCAAGTGCTTTAAGTCACATGTGAAGAGAGGAGAGCGAACACAAGACACGAGATATATTTGTCACCAAGCTGATATGACAAATGGAGATGTGTGTAAGAAGTTGAGAAACTAAGCTGAAGCTTGGGGAATTAGTCCCCAAGCCCCCCTGCCTTATATACATGTCTGGTGCCATGATGCGTCAGCACCATGCCCCTTTTGTGAGTAAGCAACCATCAGTCCACAGTAAGTAGATGAGTAAGGAGTGTGGGAGGTGAGTAAGCACCTCCCCACACGAGTCAGAGGATGGGACACATGTCCCCCTGTGCCTTCAGCTGTTGCTCGGCGCAGGAAGGGGGACCTGGGGCAAGACTGGGGAAAATCATGTGATGCCTGGCATCACATGGCATGTGATGGTACAGTAAAAACAAAGTAAAGTCAGTCCAAACTGTGGCAGAGCAGCTAGATTGCATGTGATATGTTCTGGAAGTTGGGATGTGGGATCCATGTTGTGTTGAAGGTCAAGGAATGGGAGTACTGACCGCAACTCATTTACATATCAAGGACAAAGAGACTTTGTTGGTGGGCATTTATATTATTATTATTTTATAATGTGCAACATCATGATGTATGTAATTCAGTTACAAAGACGGGAGCGAGACAATGCACCTTGGTTGATCAGAGATAGTTTATACATGGTGATGTGGAGTGGGTGATTGTGTGAGGGGTGGAGTTAGTATTGAGGCCTACTTGGCCCGTAAATCTAACTGTGATCCTCCAGCAGTGGCTCTGAGGGACTGAGTTGGGCTGTTGTTATGAGTCACGCACCAAGTAGCCTTTTTTTCTTCCAAGTTAACTTGGCCTGCACTTATCAGATTCAAACCCTCAGGCTCTCTGTCTGCCAAGTACTATGTGTACAGTGGAACATTGCTGTTTGTGCCCAGTTGCAGCTTGTGCCAGGTTACACCATACTTGTCTTGGATACCAACATTCTTCTCTCCTCCCTCGCTATGGTCATCTCACTTGTTGAGAACCTTCATTGGATGGTAGTTGTTCCTCTCCCTGCTGTGATGGAGCTTGAGGTGCTCGCTGTGAATGTGTCACCACTCAGTGAAGCCACCAAGGCTGCCATCACATTTGTCGCAAGCCATGTATGCAAATGTCCCAGGGCAACTACCTCTTGTCCCTGAGCATGTGTGCCAAGCAGGTTGACTCAGCCTCAACCGTAAATGTCACACATTAGGTAAGACTACCCAGACTGCCTAGGCAAGTCAGATGGAGCTCAGACCAGCCTTAGACCAGCCTCAGACCTGGCCAGACTGGCTAAGAAATTCTGTTCCAGGATTTGGTAATGCTCTCAGCACCTTGGGTGTAAGCATGCCTGCATCTTGGCAAGAAATGCTCCCAAAGTGATTCTTCTGACAAGATTTGAAATAGATATATGCATGTAGAGGCAGGAAATGTGATCGCTGGATCTGTTAATATATATATACAGTGAGTGATATACGATGACCGAATTGTGTGAGCAAGGAATTTCTAAGATGCATGCATGTGTGTGGTGAGGGAAAGAATGTTCACCAGTTACTATGTAGTAGGCATGTAATCTGCATCCTTGAATTCCCTTTGCTGACCTCCACTGTTGTGACAACACTTATGAAGACCACATCAGGAAAACTTGGGATATTCACACTTCTGCGAGTGCCATGCACACTGACTAAAAGAAGCGGGGTTAGTTATCCAAATTCCCTGATTAGGATTAAGGGGCAGAAACACACTTGCATGTCATGTCGGCACTTCCGATTGGGGGTGCTCTGCATGCAATCTTACACTCACAGCAGAACAGGCATGCAACAGCAGGGTTGCATCACGCACTTCATTTTGTACATGGCAACCTCAACACACCTTGTTCAGCCTTGGGATTTGGAACCACTGTTTCCAGTGATTGTGGGACTGACAACATCAACGTGGCTGTGTCAAGGAGGTCTGTGGCAGATGTTGGCATTTCAGTATCAGATGATGAGAACAACAATGACAGTGGTGTCAAGGTATGTGCACTAGGGGAATATGAAAGTGGGGCAGGTATAGATGGGGAAGGGGGGTGCCTCTGCTTGTGAATAAGTATGACTGGGCATAACTTACATGAGACTGAGATAGGAATGAACCATGGGCGCTAGTTCAAGTTCCAGGTAGATGGTGGGGTCTTGCACCATATGGAATGAGTCCTGTGTATAACATGAGTAATCATCCCCATGCAAGGGAGTGGGGTGTGGGATTGATGATGAACCAACATGCTTTTGCTCTTGGCTCTCCTCCTTAGGAATCTTTGGATAGGGTGCATGCCTATTTGGGAGTAACAGGCTGTCCTGTGGTGTCACTGGCAACTCAGAGAAGGGCTGGCTGCTGCCAGTAGAGAATGGCAAGGGTATATAAAACCCTGGAGGTATATGCAAGGGGTACATGGGGGTAAGGGTAAGGGTACAGGTAATAGTACCCTTGTTATACCCCTACCCTTGAGCAGGGTATTCCAAACCCTAGGGGTATTTGTGAAGGGTATGAAGGGGTGGAGGGCCATCAGCAAAATAACCAGGAACTAGATTATGTAGCTGGTAATAACTGAACTAGAGCTGCCTAGTAATGTTTGCTAATTATTTGTAATATTTGTACTTGTTGATAATTCTCCCTCACCCACTTTATTACTCTACAGTTTAATATAGCCCACTTATAGCATGCTTAAACATGTGCTGTCCTTGGTACTTGTTTTTTTCATTCATACATTCCAGTTCATCAACTAATAATTGCCCCACACAGGTACCCTAACAGCACTCTGCCACTGCATTGTGCCACCCCTTCTTGCCCATGCTGCCCCACTGCCACATCATCACCAATGTCCCCCCCTTGCTTGCAAACATGGCTGGGGGTGGTTTTGCTTCTACTGTATAACCCCATCTCACTTACAAGCATAAGCTGGGAAGTCTTTTTTCTCTTTTTTTCATTTAAATCACTCCTAACTAACAGTCCCCCCTTACAGATACACAACATGCTGATGATATAGGGAAGTTTTTTCCATGATAATGTTTCACCACCATCTCACTGCCACCACCCCCATCTAGTGGTGTTAAAGTTCGGTTCAGTTCGGTTCAGCCCTTGCTTTCCCTGAACCTAGAACTGGACTTCAGGTTCGGTTCAAGCCACTGTCTGAACCTTGAACTGGACTATTGGTTCTGGTTCAAAAGGGTTCGGTTCTGGTTCAGAGGGTGGTGAACCCTGGACTGAACTCTGTATAGAGTCAAAAAAATCATAAATTGCCAATGCCACAGTGTAAGGTGAGCCAAGCCGTTTGCACAGTCACTTGCTTTGTGCTTTGGGCATCTGTGACTCGGACGCCAATCTGAGGGCCGAGGCATCTTCCGCCACGGGCGTGTAATGCCGTGCATTCGACACTCTCATTGACTTCATTGCTCTGGCCCAGGGATCTCTGAAGTAAGCCAAGTATCTCTCTTTCAACCTAACTGCAATGGTTTTTTTTCTTCTTTTATAGGTTTTCAATCACACAGTCTCCCATTGGCACTATTGCCATTGCCCTCGCCACCTCTGCCATTCCCGCTGCCAAGTCCCGCAACCACCGCTCATCGGTGAAACAGCCTGGGCCTGGACTTTGCCACAGTGGCAACAGCGCACACTCGTGACACTCCCACCTGCCCTAGCATGGACGCCTACGATTTGAAGAGACATGTGAAGGTGCAGGCTGCAGGCATCATGCAGCACCAGCACCGGCACTGGTGGCACGCCACACGCAGCTACCAACGCCCACAGCCCCGCCCACCAGGCCACCACACTCCCTGTCATCCTGGGCGCCCCCCGTGGCACAGGTGTTGTGCACATTCGTGGGGTACCAATGGCTGTGGCCTCCGCCCGCCACGCTCCCCGTCATCCCGGGTGCCCCTCGTGGTGCGGGCATCATGCCGCACATCCGCAGGGTCCCAGATCCCCCTCAACCGGCACTAGCACTGGCACGTGGCTACCAACGCTCATGGCCTCTGCCCGCCACACTCCCCGTCATCCTGGGCACCTCCTGTGGCACAGGCGTTGTGCACATCCGCGGGGTCCCAGATCCCCCCTCTGCCCTCATCCTCGACCGGCACTGGCACTGGCATGTGGCCACCAACGCCCACAGCCTCCACCCGCCACACTCCCCATGACCCCGTCAGCCTGGGTGCCCCTCGTGGGGTGGGCATCGTGCACATCCGCAGGGACCCAGATGATCCAGATCCCCCCTCCACCCTCGACCTGGCACTGGCACCAGCACACGGCTGCCCAACGCCCACAGCTTCCGCATGCCATGCTCCCTGTCACCCCGGGCAGGCGTCCCTCATGCCACGCACGAGCCAGGCATGCAGCATGTCAACAATGTGCCTTCGTGCAGGTGCTTCTCAGATCTGAAATGTTGCGTGCATTGGGAGGCATGGTGATGGCGCGCTGGTCACATCTGTTGGGAAATCTATATACTTGTATCATTAGTACCATAATACCATTCCCAATACAGACTTTTGAGTGCCCGGGTACAGGGACAATTCGCGCGTGTGCTACAGCTCTCAAAAGTACTACATATCGTCATTTCCCCTTTCTGAATCACGGTCAACAGTATCAAATACTGTGATCAAATCGTCCACATACTGGCCAGCCTGATGGACTGCCGCAACATGCCCATTATGGTATGCACTTTTAAGGATCTGAAGAGCTTCGAAGACTTCTGTCGACAAGCTGCTTCGACGTGCAGAACCTGTAATACCTCCACTGCTGAAGGCACACTCAGATGGTGTTGCAGAACCTTGAATTGCGAGGTAGTCTCATGCAATGTGCTTCATGGTGGGATACTTGGTGGTGGTCTGATGCTGAAGAATCATTAGTAAATATGCCAGTCTTGTTGAAAAGGTCGAACGCACCCCCCACCAGGTGATGATGTCGCTTGTTGGCTCAACACCTGACTCGAGGTAAAGTTTGAGCTCGTCACAAGGACTCCCAGTTGCTTTCTCTTCTTGTTGGAACGACTGTACTGCATCAAGTAAGAAAGAGCCACCATATCGAGCTGGGGCGGAGATTGATGCATCTGCCGAAGATATTTACATATGGGTTAGGCTTGGGACACCAGTAGACTCACGGTGTCACTTGCCGAGGCGGGTACCACTTTTGCATCCCGAGGATTCAGAAGCTTTCAGAGGGACATAATATTCATCAAACTAATTAACCATGAGTTCAATCAGCAACTATGAAAGAATGCGAAGACGAAGACTTGCCACTTCTTCTAACCTTGCCATCCCTGCCGCATACTGTTTGGGTTCCCAACGGCGACGACAATACAGATCCTTGACATTTGGGTCAAGAACTAGAAGAGATGAGTAAAGCGAGCATATGAGATGTGGAGCAGCATACCGAGACAAATGAAATATGCAGCTGATGTCTGATCAACTTTGCGATACCACTTCTTGAAGCTTTGAATCCCCTCAATGATGGCTTCCTTGACATCACGATACCTTGGTTGGTCAACCATAGACTCCCAACGCTTGATGAGGAATTCCAATGAGGGGATTATCTGCCACACGGTAGGCGTGCGCTCATTGGAAAATGTCTGTTGCACGTTTGATGGTTCCTGCCGCATCCACAGTCAGTGTCAGAACAGAATCCAGACGATAGGATACAAGAGAATCACACGCGGAGAACCTCATGAATAACCTCCAGTCTATCCCAATCCTTCTTTGAAAGCTGAAAGTCGGCATAGCTTCGATCCTTTGGCAAGTCTGGAACTTTCTCGCTGGCATCAGCTAGGAGCACGAATTGATCAACACCCTGCAAAAATGTCAACCAGTGAGCCGAAGCATTGAGTTGGGAGAAGAAACCACAATACCTTTCGCAACAACAGCAGCCTGTCAAGAAATTTATAAAGTGATGCCCATCGAGTGCGGATCCATAGAAGAAGTTCAAGGGGTTTGACGCCAACTTGAGCACATGACGATTTGAAGAAAGTTCTTGCCTGGGGTGACATCCAAATCTGATTACAGTTAGCTCACTTAGCTGTGATTGTTGTGGGGTGGAAACGGAGTACCTGTTTGACAAGGGCAAGCGCCTTTCCAAGAGAATCTCCCAATGTAAAATCGTCGTCGTCGTCGTCATCCGGGTCCTCCATGTTGTCTATATCTATCGCAGCGAGAGCTTGATCAAAGTCGTCAAGGTCAAGCTCGCCATCATCTTGGGCTTGGTGCAATGCAGCTTTTACCTTCTTCTGAACGGAAATGGGAGACGCAGGTGCGACGGCTTGGACAAAGTGTTTCGAAGCAACATGAAGTGAGTGCTCCATGCACCTGAATATCTGTGAGTCCCACGCCCGTTCCATTACCAATGATAAACCAGTGTACACACAGTATGTCATGCTCCTGAGCTGTCCACCCTTTGTCAGCACTATCAATATTCTTTCCAAACTTGCATATAGTGGTCCCATTGACGGCGGCACCATCACAGGTAAACCACCCAACCTATGGTGGTGAAGGGTCAGCTGTCGTCACATTGGTAACTGGATGCTCACCTTGCCGTCCAACCCATAGTGGCTGACTGTACGCGTTAGGATTGATGCGATGTTCTTACCTGTGTGTCGGCCTTCAATTGTTTCGAAGGCCAGTTGTTCTGTTTTGAGCTCCCAATTGTTCGGTTGGTCTGCGGGGGCATCAATGTAATGCCCTGTGATCGACAGGTAAGGGTTGCCAGGCTGCGATGTCCAGGCATCAAACGTGAAAGAAACCTTGCAAGGGAGGTTCTAAAAATGTCAGTCAGAACCACTGCAACGCACCAACAGGTGAACATGCGTACCTTCAGCCTTTCCCTTAATATCTCTTCTGCAAGGTGAGCACGGCGCAATATTTCAGCATGAAGGGTGTTGCGGTGCGGTATGTCCTTTTCTCTAAGCCCAGGTCGGCAATATTTGATAAGCCGCCGGAAGCTTCCACGTTCTATTAGACAGAATGCCTAGAGGCGTACTCATGATCAGTTGACAAATGGATCATATGCAAAAGAGGGCACACCTCGTCTTCACATACAATGAGTTCGATAATATAGTCGAGAAGGCCCTTGGTGGTGAACGGTGGCTGTTTGGGCTCACGTGTGACAACTGAGTCCAAACTACTTTGGAGCAGTCTGTCGAGGTAGATCCATTAGTTAATCGGTTTAACTTTGTTAATGGCTACCTACCCATCGCTGGATTCTGAGGTGACCCTTGACAGTGCACGCGAGTTTGGCTGAATACCCAAAGACTGACACCGCTCAAGGTAAACCTTTGCGTGTCCTTTTTTCCTATGATAGTTTGATCAGTCACGATCTTTTCACGACTAGAAATACAGTTACCGAGCAATATGTGTTCGCAAAGTTGATGTGCTTCCAGTGAAAAAGCAGTGCTTCCTTTCCACTGCAGGATTGTCTCTATGGACAATGTTTCATGACTGGAGACGATGATTGGGCAGAAGGAGTCACTTACAAGCAGAGCTTGCACCAATATCCATCCTTTGTCTTCCCAGTATCCGGGCTCGCGTGTTCTTTATCTTGGCGGAAGATAGTACGAAGATTGGCAGTAGCATCACCCCTGGACTTTGCATGGATTCCCTGAAGATCAGGTAAGGACGGCGAGATGTCTAACACAGATGTACTTACTGCATGATCCGCATCTGCCATCGCCTTGAGTGATTCATATTCAAGTTCGCCCTTCTCTTCAGTTTCTTCGGTTTCTTCGACATCCGTTGATTCCTCATGTGTAGGTCGCACAACACCAGCATTGTCCTCACCTTCAGACTCACCCTCACTTGCTGATATATGGATGGTTTTGGGGGCAACACGCCGGGAGGGCTTAGCATTTGGGGCCTTACGCTTCCTGTTGCCAGAAGCCTCGGAGCCCGCAACATTGTCTGGGTCCGTAATGCGATTAGATGGGCGACTAGTACAACCAGAGTGGCGAGAACCAGTCATGAGAATTGCACGCGATGCGTGACCATCAAAAAAGGGATGGATTTGGGAAGGCGCCACGGCGGAATCAGATCCAGGGGCTACAGAAGCAGTCATTGGGGTTTCATCATCATTGTCGAAGTGCCATTCTATTTCTGAAGCATCTTTGAGTGAGCCATCGGGACGAACAGCGCAGCCAAGGTCAGGTGGAGTCGACATGTCAACGTGCCAGTGGGACAGTTTCATCACTGTTGAGACGCATAGCCCTTATATTACTTACTCCAAGCTTGCCAGGGTGGAAAGGGAACTCAAATGAGGTCACATTGACACAATGAAAGGAGAAACTCAG
>QLOS01000197.1:0-10433 GCA_003313725.1 Russula sp. MG48 | reverse complement strand
GCATTATCATTGCCCCCCCCCTCTCAAAAGTGGCACGCCTGAAAAGCAAAGCTGGTAATCTGCACACTAGCACCAAAGGGGATCTTCCACACCTTCAAAATGGCTTAGCATGGGCCACATGGCTCGTACAATGGTAACAGGGCAGTGGAAAGGCCAGATTGCTGCAGGTACCATCAACCTTGTCCAAAGGCAGAGATCGATAAGGCGGGTTACACGAGGGCGATACTAGGGAGTAGCACCGTGACAACTCCAGCTCACCCACAGGTATGTTACAGTATGTATGAGTTACTATGAGTTGAGCCGCCAAAATACCTGCGTCAGGCTCACGCTAGACTCGATTCCCATGGGTCATGCAACAGAGGTTTCAACCGTGTAGTCGTACCAATGTCTTCTCTGCTTTCAGATTTCCACGCCATCTTTCCCGACCCTACACATTCAGCACCTCTCCGACAGACAAGTGCGTCTCTTTGGAGCATGGGCCTCCTCTGTGCGCAGCCACCCCACAAACTCACATCACACCTCGGGGCCCAGGCTCGACTGCATCACTTACTGGTGCCAGCGTTGAAGACGTCATCCGCACTGAGTGGTGCGCATGCTTGCAGGTGTGCTCATCGCGCTCATCTCTGGTCTACTGATGTTGGAAGGGGACAAGAAACGGGCGATATGCCATTTTTACGCTGGGGCCGCAGCACTGGTGCAGCAGCGAGTGTTGGCGAGTCAGGTGGTACATCATGCACCGTGTGCAAATGTAAGTGGTTTTTTTATCCCAGATATACTATGTTTACATTGCCACATCATCACCCACATCAGGAGCCTTTCACACCGACCACCTCGAAGTCGGACTTGCCTACACTCCTGCCTGCACCAGGGCGGCAACGACGACGGCAATGACGCAGCCATGGTGACGATGGCAATGACGCAGCCATGGCGACGACTGCAGCAACGCAGCCATGGCGGCGATCGCAGCGACACGGCGACCGCAGCAATGGAGCCACGGCGGTGACAACAACAACGACACCATGACGGCAATGACCGCAGCGACGCAGCCATGGCGGCAACACGGTGACCGCAGCAACGTACCATCACGTACCCACAGCGGCGACACAGCAACCGCAGCGATGCACCCATGGCAGTGACCGCAGCGATGCAGCCACGGTGACGACACAGCAACGCAGCCATGGCGGCGACACAGCAACCACGGCGACACGGCGACCGCAGCAATGCAGCCACGGCGGCGACTGCAGCGACGTGGTGATGGCTGCAACCGCAACAACACAGCACTGGCGGTGACGGCAATGCGGCGGTGGCGGCGGCGGCGACAACAATGGTGGCGGGGGCAGTGGCGACACTGGCGACAGCTGCTGCGAAGGCGGTGGCGGCGGGAGTGGGGTTACTGGGGTATAATATATTCCCTTCTTACCGTGACTCTGTATTGTAGCTAGCTCAATCCAGTACTATTAACAATGCAGATCTCTTGGGGATACACTAGTTTGTGCCCCTTGTGGTAAATTACGGTGTCAGCTCACATTCACTTGCCAAATGGTCCAAGTGGCAGTCCCAGTATTGCGGTAGCACCGTAGCAGCATAAAACATGATCAGGGACGCTGAGATTCATCGGTTCAAACCACATTCGAACCAGTTCGATGCAGTTCTTCAATCTCTCTCCTCAACAGAACCAAGAACTGGACTTGTGGTTCAGTTCAGTGCTAAGGCAGAACTTTGAACTGGACCAAGGGTCCGGTTCTGCAAAGTTCGGTCCGAACCAAGGTTCAGAACTGAACTTTGACACCACTACCCCCATCAGCAAAAGGTCCTGGCAACTTGATGCACTTGACAGTGACCAAGTCATCATAAAGACTGATAAGGTCACCCAAGCTAGTCAAGATGATTTTTTGGCCTTGATTTGGCCTTGGAAGTTTGTGGACTTAGGATAATTTTCACATTCTTACTACTTAACAATACCAATTAAAACCAGTTGAGACTAGTCCTTTTACGAACTAATTAATAATGTTAAGCTATTAAAAAATTATTATTAATATATTTGGACCTTATTTGTTGGCTGTTTGCACATCCTTGTTTGCATCCACTTGGCTGCCAGCAAAGCAGTGTTGATGTGGCTTATGTGAGTCACGTCAACTTGAATGTTGGTAGTGTTCTCTCAGCCGTGGGCCTTACTGCTGCTGCCATCCCCTCCACTGCCCCAAACATGAGTGGAGGGACTTCATCACTTTCACTCCAGGTTTTAAAGTAAGTTATTCATATAACTACCACTGATATTTTCTGTTTTGTAGGTATTGGTGGTGAGATATCACAGGCCAGCACCACTCTAGCAGTGGGTGCAATGGCAGCGCCAGCAGCATGGCAGTGCCAGCAGCAGCAATGATGGCGGTGGCGGTGGCAGCACCACCACCAGGACCAGTGATACCAGCGATGGCGGTGGCAGCAGCACCAGGACCGGCAACACCAGTGATGGCAGTGACACCAGCAACAGCAGCAGCACCATGGCAGTGGTGGCACCAGCACCAGCAACACCACCACACCACCACACCTTGACCACTTCGCTACCCTCACCAGCGCACATCTCCATGACACCCTGATTGCTCCCACCACCCCTGTCGCCACCACCATCAATGCACCAGCCCTCCAACAAGCAGGTGCAGCATGCAACACCCCCATGCACTGACATGTATTCAACTCCCTGGCCCCAATGCATGCACTAGTGGCCCTCCCTCCAACAGGCAGGCATAGTGGGCAAAGCCCCTGCGCACCTGTGTGTATTCACATGCCTGACTGTCAATGCACTAGCGGCCCTCCCCCTGATGAATAGGCACAGTGGGCAATGCCCCTGCACACCAGCGACTCTCAGCCTGGGCCCCTACCGCCACCACCATCCCTTTCATGGCTTCTTCCTTGTCGCTATCCCCTCCCTCACTTCAAATGCAAGCGGAGGGGTTGTTCTCTTGGCACAGGCCCCTACTACTGCCGCCGTCCCCTCTGCTGCCCCAAATGTGAGTGGAGGGGCACCTTGGCCACCTCTCTTCCCTCACTTCAAATGCAAGCGAAAGGGCTTTGTCCCTTTCAATACCAGATTTAAAGTAAGTCATACATACAACTATAACTAACTATCCTTGTTTTGCAAGTACTAGTGGTGAGATACCACAGACCAGCACCAGCACCAGCAGTGGGTGCAATGGCAATGGCAGCAGGGGCACCAGTGACACCAGCATCAGTGATACTGGTGGTGGCACCACCAACAGCAACAGCAGCAGCATGGCTGTGGCTGCACCAACAACAGTGACGAGACCAGCACCAGCAGCGGTGGCAACACCAGCAGCAGTAGCATGGCTGCAGATAGCAGCAGCAGCAACACGGCTGCAGCTGCAATGATGATGGGACCAGGACTGGCTGCAGCAGCAATGCCAGCAGAAGCAGCATGGCCATGGCTGCACCAGCAATGGCGATGAGACCGGCACCAGCAGTGGTGGTGATGCCAGCGGCAGTAGCACAGCCATGGCAGTGATGCCAGTGGCAGTAGCACAGCTGCAGTGGTAATGCCAGCTGCAGTAGCATGGCTGTGGCGGCAACCCCAGCAGCAGTAGCATGGCCACAGCAACCCTAGCACTGGCATCTGACACCAGCAGTGGTGGCACTACCACCAGCAGTGGCAGCAACACAGCCACAACTGCAATGGCAATGAGACTGGCACTGGCTGTGGCAGTGACACCAGCAGAAGCAGCACAGCAGTGGCCACCCCAGTACCGGCTGTGGCAGCAGTAGTGGGGGAGGCAGTGGCAGGGGATGGCGGTGGTGGCAGTGGTGGCTTTTGTATTTCCATTTCTGTAGCTAGATCTACATATATTTAATGTATATAGACCTTTAATAAAAAGAAATGGGTTCCAACAGTGCCATGTGAATTATGGTTTACAGTGTGCACAGATATGGTGTGTGAAATTAAACCCTAGTATAAACCAGACCCTATGATAGGTTCAGGTCAGCCCAAAAGTACCTGGGCCAATCAGAGATCAAGAGGGTTATAAGGAGTCTAAAGGCAGCAGTAAAGTACATTTCAAGTTGATTTTGAGTCAAGACAAAATCAAGCTCAATAAGCCATGTCCTCAGCTTGATTTTGCCTTGACATGCATCAAGTCACATCAAGTCACATCAAGTACACATCAAGTGTGATGGACCTTTTGCTGATGAGGCCCGGCCTGGGGATGGTATTACATCAGCAAATTGGTCAGAAAATCATGAACCCTCATGAAGTGTTATGAAGTCCAAAAAAGGCAAAATGCCCCAGAATCCCAACCCACCTTCATGACACATTCTAAGAAAACACTTTTTTGACAATTTCCCAAAATAGTTTATGGACCTTGTGATGAATTTCTGGGTTTATAATGGTTTTTGGCTGTCATGAGGGATTATAGGTGTTTATAATATATTTTGGGGGTTTATGAGACTTTTCGGGATTTATGAGGCCTTTCAGAGCTTATGAGCCTTTTCGAGCATTATGAGGTGTTTCAAGACTTATGAGACTTTCAAGACTTATGAGGTGTTTCGAGACTTATGAGACTTTCGAGACTTATGAGGTGTTTCGAGACTTATGAGACTTTCGAGACTTATGAGCCTTTCTGAGCATTATGAGGCATTTCAAGCCTCATGAGCCTTTCCGAGCATTATGAGACATTTCAAGCATTATGAGCCTTTCCAAGCCTTATGTGGCATTTCGAGCCTTTCCAAGCATTCTGGGACATTACGAGCATTATGAGGCATTTCGAGCATTATGAGTCTTATGAGCATTTCCGAGCATTATGAGACATTACGGGTGTTATGCAGCAGTTAAAATGCGACGCCATAAAGTTTATCTGCGACTTGAGCGTCCCTTTCCCGCCCTACCCTTGCCTGCTGTCCTTGGCGACGTTGCAGTACCTCGAGCGGGTCCTTGACGTGGGGCTGGGATGGTTTTATCCTATTGAAGTTGTAGTTATTAACATAAAGATCGGAACGTATACGCACCTTGGGCTCGTCATGGCGGGTACGCTGAAGCCGCGGAGGATGCCCAACCGCAGCATCTTGCGGTTCTTCCTCAAAATCACTCAGCGGGCTACCTGGTGGCATGCTCAGGGGTGTTGAAGTCTGATGCGTCAGGGATGTCGGAGTGGGTGTGGAATGACGGGTCACCGAAGGATCATCTTCCGATTCAGGTTCTAAGTGGAGAGATATCAGCGTATGAATCACACTATATATTATGCCTTGCCTTCGCCGTCTCCGTACCCCCTCGATGCTTCTCTATCTGGCTCTGAAAATATATAAAGTTAAGCCTATTCATACATGAAAGAGTTATATGCCTACCCTGAGGCTTGGATGTGGCAGCCTCGTGTGCAGCAGCCTTGCGCTTGGTAGCCTGAGCCCTGGCCTTCGCGATAACGTCGTCGTTGTCATCCTCCTCCTTGATGTCGGCGATGGCCAAGAAAGGATTGCCACGCTTGTTCCTGAATATCTCCCTTTATTAACAAAGATGGTGTCAGTATGGCACGACACTAGTACAAATGCTTACATATTCCACCAATCCAGCGTCTCTTGTGTGTTACGACTCCACGGGTCGTTCGTGGCAATAGCGTAAACCGGGCTACCACAGCACAAGGCAAAGGCAAGCCAAGTGATCTTGAGGCACGTGCAAGGGCAAGCACGTGGTCGACTGAGCTAAGCTGATCACATGAGGCGTCACGTGATCGTGAGACAAGAGGTGAGACACGTGAGGTGGCTTGGTCACGTGTATGGCAGGGCAAGCATCAGACGAAGGGACTACCGATGTGGCTCCCTAAGTGGACATGAGATATAGCAGAGTCTTTGCAGCAGACTCTGATCGGCGTAAGAGGAGAGGGGAACCCTAAGGCTGGCACTTAGAGGGGGGCTGGCAGGCAAGGCAAGACTGGCAGGAAATAGACTAGCTTATTGTGGATATAAGACTAAGTCTGAGATGGGGCGTCTCCATCTCAGCTGGCTACCTTATATACATGAGGGCTCTTCTATGTATGGTAAGGATCTCGCAGGCTGGCACTGGTTCTAAGTATAGTAGCTCCATGGAGCGCAAGGCTGTATTGTACTGCTCCACATAGGGTGGAGCGTGAGTCTAGGCAGGTGGGGCGAGGCGGAGTAAGGTGAGTCATAATCTAAGAATAGAAGTGGCAACAAGGGGAATCCCTAGGGGAATCCCCGGCATTAGGTGAAGGTGGTCTGGAATGGTCTAGGCTGTGGAGTCATACTCCATCAGCCACTATCGAGTCATAAGGCATCTATGGAGATCTCCGCCGGAGATCTCCGTCACGGCAAAGTCCGGTATCCTCTTGGCGGAATGCTCTACACCAAGGGCTTGCACTTGAATCTCAGGGCAACGGGCTGGCAGCCTGGGCGGCACGGCGGTCCAGGTGGCACTGTGGACCGGTCTGGCTTTTGGCTACAGACGGCGAGGGATGGCGTAACATTGCGCCCACGTATCATCGAGTTTGAACAGTTCCACAATTTTTTGCCAGAACTTCATGTAATTGAACTTACTGTCCATTATGGACCAGTTCTGGGCGGTAGTGAGGGTAAATCAGGCCTAAAACTCAAGTCTTGAGCTCAATAGTTGAGGGAACCCCCAAAAAAACTGACTTGAACACATATATATGCGATCATTCGCGGTGAGACGGAAGAGACGCAAAGGAGGTTTGCAACCGATTTTCTCATCCCCAAGCCCCAGTCCTCCCATCGAACAGCATTTTGGTGCCCAAGGAAGACATTGCGGAAACACTACAATTGTGTTAGATCGGTATAGATACAAATAATGACCGACTCATGCGAATGAGGAAGTGACCTCGTAAGAGGCCATTCAAGATGTTGTCTGGGTCGTAAGACCCTTCCTCATAGAGGAAGGTGGGGAACCGACCCACGGTAACAGCATATATACCGCTGTTGATTTTGACACGGACGCTACAGATGGCTGAGTTAATGATCTATGGAATATCTATACAACGTACCTAGTTCTGTCTTCATCGTACTCTTCCAGATAGGCCACTGGTAAGAGAAAGCGAGCTAGCTTGGGGTGGTTGAACCCCCTGTCCGACTTGGAATTGCCTTCGTTGAGCAGAATTCTCTGCTGCAGGTCGTTATGATCTAAAGTGGCATATAGCACAGTGTTGCTCTTGAGTTTGTGGGCATCTCCTGCCCACGCAGCAGTCATTCCAGATTTTATCTGAGAGATATTAGCGCATACATGTGGTAAATTGTACATACTACTCACCGCCTTCATTTGGGGCACAAAGTCCTCGAGGCCGGTTTGCCTCAGTTCGTCGAAAAGGGGTGGGTAGAAAGCCACCATGGCGTTAAAGGCGGTGGTGCATTCTCGCTGCACATTTTCATCTCTACAGTGGTATCAACGCCATGCAATGAGACAAGGAAAACGAAGACTCACACAGTATCTGGGGGTGCACACCCTGATCCCATTGCTACAAGGTATTTATCTGCGTACGAGATAATGTTGGATATGGAGAGTAAGGGATCAAAACAGCGCATGACCCAACGTCCAAGCTGGATATATGCGCTCAATTCCTTCTCATCAGACCTGTATTGAGGGGTTAATGATCAGAAGATGATGATTGTATTACCACTTAGCATCCGACTTTTTGTTTTTTTTTGTGCCTCGCTTCTTGACAGGGGCCGCAGGGCTGTCCATGATATCATCCTCATCCAAAGGGCGTACACATTTGGAAGTCCTCGCTCTGGCAGAAGGGGAGGCCGTGTCACGACCAAATGGGATGGACCATGGAGAGCGTTGACGAGAAATCTGTGTGGAAGTGGGGGAACTCATAATGTTACACAAAGAATACAATTGAGACTCACCAAAGCACCTTTTCACCTTTTTATCTAATCTTCGCGTCTCATCATGTGGAGTCCCCAACGCGTTCATTCAATCACGTGCCAGCCTAGTGTTTTTGAGAAAGTGATTAGTCAATAAGAATAATGTCCCAAATAGTGTATATTGCGAGGGAGAATCATGTACCATACTCAAAAAGACTTGCAGCGCAGAGGGATCTGCAAGTTGTGATCAGCACCTTGTTCAGAAATTTATTTATACCCTTTGTGAATGAACACTCTGTCAAAACGCAGATGGATTCCCCTTTGTACACCGACGTCCAGCTGAGCCTGATAGCATCGCAGACCCTACCAACGATTGCTATCCTGGTGGTGCCCCCAATGATTCAGAACATCGTGAGTTACTTGGGATATCCCTTGATCGATGAACTCACCTTGTGCCCAGACTGTCCGCGTTATATCTGATCTGAACGAAACCAACCCTGTACACACGCCGTCAGATCCACCAAAGAGGGAAGTACCTGCCCTCAAAGACTCCAATCACACCCCAGTCGCCTCCGAGAAATGTCCACACGATGAGGCTATCGATGAGGTAGGGGTGTGCAAACGCCTCAAACCTGCTGCGCCATCCACGGGACCTTCCACGGGGCCTTCCACAGGGCCTTCCACAGGGCCTTCCGCGGGCCCCTCATCGACCCTCAAAGTCAGAGGGCAGCCACATCACATCGTGCCTGATAGCCAAGAAGAACTGTTAGTCCTCCCCCCGATGCCAAAGAGTTTATACGACGAACTTACAAGTTTTTCTGATGGCACCGATAGTTCTCTCACTGAACCTGAGAGTTCGGACGTTGAGCTGACTCGGGCCACTCGGCGTTGACATTGTAGATTACAGTGTTATTAGCGATGTACGTGTCCTGGGGTGTAATGAAATAAAAAGAGACAGTAAATATACAATAAGGTTATGATGTAGAAATGTTTGAAGGGTGGGGCGGGTATGATAATAATCGCTGGACGATGTCTCAAGACAGGTCAGCGGTAAGCACTCACATGGAATGGACATATATGCTCACTGTGGTGGGTCGCACCCGGTGTGTGGACTGTCTTTTTGAGAGAGGCCCACTTCTGCTGGAGCTTGTGACAAGTCCAGATCTTCCATCCATTGTCGGGTAGGGTAGCCCAGTTGATACCCTCTTCTGCGTCGAGATCCAATGATGCCACCCTAGCGAAGTGAAGTGAAGTCGAGTAGAGGTGAGCCAGCTGAGTACATACTTTTGAATGAGAATATAGGAGTCCGTATGACTCCAGCGAGGGATCTTCCCACCATTCTGCAGCTTCGGGTACAGTGAATTGGTCCTGTAAATTGTGATAGATAAAGCGACTTGACATTTAGATCGCATGTACCATTTATTGCGGCACTGGTGTGCCGTCCGCGTGTTGTCCATCCGTCCCGCAACCACCTCCCAAAAATTGTTCAAGGTCCCGGTGGTCTTACCTTCTTCGTCCAGATCTCGCATGATCTGTGTAAGGCGAGCTTCTTCATCGGGGGACCATGATCCTACACACATCCTGAGCCCTCTTCCAGGAGCAGAGTAGAACGTACATACCTTTATGTCGCGTTTCCTTCTGTGCAATGCATTTGATGTACCGATTCCAGCACTCTGCAGCGGGGTGTTCCAGAGCCTGGGCAACACTGCCCCATTTATGCCCGTGCTCTTCGACCATCCTGCGTAGATTAGTAGCCAGGAGCCGAGCTTGCACGCATAGATTACTCACTGTTGTAGTTGCGCGTCCTCGAGATCTGTCCATTTCCCCTTATCCTTCATGGGATGGTAGACGTGCTGCACGTGGTCATATACCGACTGGATGCACCTTGGAGGTATGGCGCGGGCTGAAGGAGAGCGAATCATAATCAGACATACCTGGAGTAAAGAAGACCTACCAATGTGGGCCCAAAACCCCTCCTGCCTGTTCACACCGAATATGAGATCCTCAACTTCCTCCTGGCTCAGGTTCCAGGCCTATCAGCGGTCAATAAAATGCGAAGCAAGATCAAGAAATTACTCACTTCGCTATACTCACGAATAGTTGTGCAGATTGTCTCTGTTTCCGCATCCATGAACGTGCCTTCTCGGCACGGCACACCTGACATATGCGTTAGCAATATGGTAAAGTAGACTGAACAACACGTACCATGCTGCCTGAACTTTTCCGCCACCCACCACTTCGTTGCGAGTGTTTCCGCATGCTCCTCCGAGAGCGTGGAAGTGGTAGCGATATCAACACGATTCGTTCATCAGCAAAAGGTTCAGTGTACTTGATGGGTACTTGATGTGACTTGATGCACATCAAGGCAAAATCAAGCTGAGGACATGGCTTATTGGGCTTGATTTTGTCTTGACTCAAAATTGGCTTGAAATATACTTTACTGCCTCCTTATAACTGTCTTGAGGGCCCAGGTACTTTTGGGCCAACCCTGACCCTACCCATAGGGTCTGATTCCTATTAGGGTTTGATTTTTGAAGCCATACCACACCATAAACCCATAATTCAGTGTCCAACAAAACTAATTTAGATACAATTTC
>QLOS01000196.1:0-13933 GCA_003313725.1 Russula sp. MG48 | reverse complement strand
GACGCATGAGCACTAGACTTTGACTTTTTTAGTGATGGCCAGCTCGAAGCTGGCCGAGTCTGATGCTACAACAAGAAATTCATTCATGGTACACCAAACTACAATAAAACTGATGCTTGACTGTGCTACATGAAACCCTGCACCTGACCTACACCCTGAAAGACTTGAAGTATCGCCATGAATCAGGTCGACCGCTATTCCCTGAGTGTTCTAGCAGGAGTGGTGCGAAACGAATACCGAGGCGATTGAGTGATTATACGAGTTGAAGAGCCAAGGCTAAATTACTATAGTTAGCACCGATTATCTATTGTCCATACAGCGTGGGGTTACTCACACCTGATCACCTAAAACGGGCGTACTGTCTAAACTGCAAGGGGAGCGAGCAGAAGAGATTAGTGCTTTGCCAGGCCGGTCATTCTCAATCTGTGAGCACTGCGAGAGAATGGAATGAAGGTATTGGTAGTCCGGCTTCTCGTCGAAGCCAAGGGAGTGGACATGATTGATGAATTTACAGAAGGGAGCAGGTAAGCCTTTGCACAGGTCTTCTACCGTGATCAATAATTTCTTCTGGAGGACTGCCTTCTGGCCCCTCTGGGTGGAGGGGTTGGTCCAAGGTAAGTGGCCACGTACTGAACAAATGATGGTATAGGCAAGCGACTCTAGGTCGTCGCGACGCGATTGGGCATGTCCTTGCTGGCCATTGATGGATGTGAATGGAAGGGTACCGACGACCGAGTGATCCATGGAGTATGGTATATGTAAATAAGTTGCGGGATTGCGGAATAGCCGTGTTAGGCTCACTGGGGCCTGACGCCTGATGAGGCTAATACTGGGTCTCACTCGACTTCAACCTTGGTGGTGTCCCAAGGTCCTCAAGGCGATAAGATAACAGATGGTCCACACGATCGTGAGATATGTGAGGACCAAGGTGATAAGCAAGGCGATCTTGAAGTAAGACAGCTTGATCTTGAAGGAGATGAGATAAGATTGCAGTCTTTTGACTTCAGAGGGAGCTGAGCGGCGACTCGATTGTGAGCTTGATCTTAGATCGGACTGATAAGACCGCAAAGACAAGTTTATAAACTCAGAGATCTTCAGCAAGAAGATCTTGAGCGCAGTACAGTGGATTGGATCGAATCAAGCCGAAACTGAGGAATAAGTCCCCAGTTTCCCTTCCTATTTATACAGTTACGGCCCCATGTGGGGCCCGCAGTCTCTGGTCACAATCTGGTAGTCATACTAAGTCCATGGGGCAGGATTCGGGTAAGTACGCGTAAACGAGGTGAAGTAATAGCCGGTCGGTAATGGTAGTGGGTCAGGAAGTGACAGGGTGACGTCACATCACACCACCGCCCGTTCTGTCCAGGACTCCGGGCCGGAAGTGGTGTGCGTGTGACGCACCCTGTACTCGAAAATGAGTCTTCTAACGTAAAATTGTACCTGCCACTTTTTGTCCCTGCACCAGGCCAGTGCGCGTGACACTGCCCCTCTCCTTAGGCGGCTGGCCCACCAGCCCGGCCTCCCTTCCTCGCGCTCATTAGTTCCCTCCTCTGTACGTACTTCACTTGCGACATCACCACCTCCCCATACGGGTTCACCAACGTGGTAACCATCGCCAAGGGGATATCTTCTGTCCCAGGACAGAGGTGAGGGGGTTCGCTCAGCGCCTTCGGCCGTCCCTTGTACAGCCGTCGTGCTATCAGCTTCTTCGGCGCCCACTGCGGCCATGGGTGTCTCAGGCGGGACACCGGGGGCTTCTTCGATGTGGTAGGTGGTGCTGACGGTGGAGATTCCGGAGTCGTAGTTGGAGATGGCAATGGTGACGCCGGGGATAGGGTTTCCCGCATATCCCTGCTCGTCGTAGTAATTTTGCAGGGCCGTAAGGCAGGCTTCCCGCGACATGTAGGGGCTGCTGTCGTCGTGCCACGGTTGTAGTGACGGCACCGAGCCATGGATGATGTTGAGGATGGATTCGTGTGGGGAAGAGATGTAGAGGTGGAGTGCGTTGGCTGGTCTGAAAGCCATGGGCTGTCCTTTGTTGTTTGCTCCTTCTTAAATACTATGCTTCGGACGGCTGTGGGATTCTGCTCGTGGAACTCCTTGATCCTATCTGGGGCGTTGCTTACATGTGAGGCTGGTTCCCAAGTGTCTTCGGCTGTAGAATACCCTTTCCAATGCACCCGGTATTGGAGCTCCTTCTTGCGCCCATACCACCGTGACGCCACTATCTCCTCGACTTCGTATTGCTCCTCTCCCTCGATCATGTCAGGCGGGGGTTCAATGAAGTTGCGCCCATGCTCCTCCGTTTCCTTATATGGTGACAGGAGTGAGGCGTGGAAGGTGTTGAAGATCTTCCATTGCGCAGGCAGCGCCAGCTGATACACCACCGGCGAAATCACGTTCGTGATCGGAAAAGGGCCGTAGCGCCTTGCAGCCAGCTTGGCAGTGGGGTAAAACAGTTTCAGATTGGTCCCCTCCAGCCATACTTTGTCCCCGATCTGGTAGGTCTTGAATGGTCGTCCCTTTTGCCCTTTTTCGTTCCGCAGTAATATGATTCTCTGAGCATGCCGTATGGCCTCCACCGCGCGCTCCCTTAAGTGTTTCAGGTATTTCCCCTGTTCAGCGACTGCGGGCAACTTTGATGTTGCTCCTTCTGTCATGCGTATGTTTGGGGTGAAGCCGATCAATAGTTGAAACGGGGTGAACCCCGTGGTGGAACTTGGCCAGGCATTGTGTACGTATTGGGCGAGTGGAAGCCACTGGGCCCAGTCGTCCTGTTGGGTGTTGCAGTAAATCCTTAGATACTGTTCTAGCCACTGATTGGTCCGCTCTGATTGTCCGTCCGTCTGTGGGTGGTATGCCGTACTGATGTTTTGTGAGATCCCCAGGATGCGGCATAGTTCCTTTGTGAAGTGCGAGGTGAAACGAGGGTCCCTATCCGAGATGACCCGTTGCGGTATTCCATAATGTGGGAACACATGCTTTGCATACAAGGCCGCGACCCCTGGTCCATCAATCGTTGTGTTACATGGGAAAAATAGTGCCGCTTTTGTGGTGTCATGGTCGGTGATCGTGAGGACCGCGTTGTATCCTTGCGAACTGGGCAATTCAACTATGAGGTCCAACGCGATTGTCCCAAATGGCGGCACTCCCTGCCCTGGTGTGATGGGAAAGAGGGGCACCTTTGGCTTTGTGGTTCCCGCCTTTGTTGCTTGGCAGGTGGCACACCCTTTCACGTATGCCGTTATGTAATCTTGCATCCTTGGCCACCAGTAATCCCGGGCGACCGCTTTGAGTGTCCGCGCGATTCCAGGGTGACCTGCGGTGGCGTGGTCGTGATATGCCGCTATCAATTTGCGCCTCAGTTCCGTGTTTCCGATCACTACTGGCCGCCCTCCTTGTGTCCATCCTTTTGCATCTTCGATTATGGCGTACTTTTCCTTCCATGTTGAAACGTCCTCATGTCCCTGCTGCGCCTCATAGACCTCGCATTCCAGGTCTTCCAGCGCCAGTGCTCGGCAGAACAGCTTGTCTGGCAGTACTACCATTTGTTCGTTATCATTTCCCCCTTCATCCAGTCCTGGCCATCTTGACAGGTGGTCAGCTCGGTTGGTCGCCCCCGGCTTGTGCAACAGTTGGAAGTTGTATTCTGCAAGGCGGGGAATGTATCTTGCCACCCGCCGATTGATCTTGTGCGGCTGTCTGTAATATTGGAGGTTCTTGTGATCCGTGTAAACCGTGGTGACCAATTTCGCTCCTTGCAGGATGTGTCGCCAGTGTTCCAGTCCGTTGACAAGCGCTAGAAGCTCTCGATCATAGATGTCGTATCCGCGCTCCGCTGGGTTCAGGGCTTTGGAGTGATACCCTACCGCCTGCATCTTTCCCCTTTGATCTTTCTGGTATAGAATGGCCCCTAGGCAGTATTGAGAAGCGTCCACTTCCAGAATAAATTCTTTGTCGTAATCGGGCCGCTTGAGGACTGGATCGCTTGTGATGATTTTCTTCACTCGCTTCACGGCTTCTGTGCATTCCGGGGTCCATATGAAAGGTACCCCTTTCTTTGTGAGGTACTGCACGGGGCGCATGATTTCTGCATATCCTGGGATGAACAGGCGCTGATAGCCGAACACTCCCAGTGTGCTCCGTACTTGTCGTACCGTGCGCAGCGTTTCTGGCCAATCCGCGAGACCGTTTCTCTTCATGGGGTCGATGCGTATGACTCCCCCCTCGATTCTGATCCCTAGGTAGTCTACCCGTCGCTGGTGGAAGGTGCACTTGCTTAGCTTAAGGAAGAAATCTTCTCGTGCAATGGTATCCAGTACTTCGTGCACTATGCGTGTGTGCAATTTCGAATCATCTGTGGTAGCAATGAGGATGTCGTCCATATATACGAACACCATTCCGGGGTACTTGATCATGAGATCGTGAAATACTCGATCCATAGTTCTTTGGAAGGTTGCTGGCGCATTGGTCATGCCGAAGAACATCACTGTGGGTTCATACAACCCGTCTGGCGTCTTGAAGGCTGCTTTCCACCTGTCCTCAGGCCGTACGCGGATATTGTTGTAGCCATCCCTGATATCTAGGGTTGTGAATAGTACTTTCCCATGCAATTGTTCTAATATCTGCTCAATTCTTGGCATTGGATAGACATCCCGCTCGGTCCATTTGTTCACTTCTCGGTAGTCCTGTATTGGTCTCAATGTGCCGTCCTTCTTTTTGATGTAAAAGAAGGGTGTGGACCACCGGGAGAGGCTGTCTTTGATTCTCTCCAGCACCTTGTTGGTGTGCACAAACTGCCTGGAGGCCAGCCGCTCCGTTATTGTGAGCGGATACACTTTACAATTGAGCGTGTCGGGCGTGCCTGGCTTGATCCGGATCGCGTGATCCTCGGGCCGGGACGGCAGGAAACGTTGCGCCGCTCGTTCGTCGAACAACCGCGCGTGTCTTCGGTATTCCCACGGTAGCTTTGTTTGGTCCTGTTTGCCCTTCTTTTCATGCTCCTGGATCGCCCATCGTTGCGCGTGGTGTCCCGGCAAGTCCCGGGACGGGAACGGAGTGGTGAGAGCTATTATCTCGTCCCCTTCTTCCCACGCGTCGTCCTTTCTTGCCATCTGGATGATTTGGGCCATCGTTCGGTGTCGCGCCCATTTGAGCAGCGCGGTTTCCACTCGTATCTGGGGGCCATGGACTTGCTTTTTCTTCCAGTCGATCGGGGGATTGAATTCTTCTAGCCAAGGGAATCTGAATATCGCGCGGTCGTGTCCCAAGCTGGTCACATAAAATTTGAGGAGGTGTTCCTCCTTTCCTCTGAACACCCTGAGGACACAGTATTTGGTGAGTGTTCCTCCGGCGTTCTCGGTTCCATCCACATTGAAGACTCTTCTAGGTTCTGCGAGTGGATGCGTACCGATACCGAGTCGCTCCACCGTTCGGTAGTCTAGAAAGTTTTCGGTCGCGCCGCTGTCAATCAATGCTTTCTCGTCGGCCTTTCCTCGCGCGCATGCAAACTCGAAGGGGATTTCTATTGACCTTTCCCCTCCCAAATACATGATACGTGAGCCAAGGGCTCTAGTCCAGGCCGGTTGACTAGAGCCGTCTAAAAACCCTTCAAGATAAGTTCGTCTAGCAGCTGATCCCTTTCTTCCTGATCCATTCCTCTAATTTCCTCTGCCAGTCCTTCCTTCCTGTCTCCTTCATCTATGGTGGTGGTGCGCGCGGTCATCCCTTGGTTCCCGTGTGTGCTTCTATTGGCGTTTCCCGGTGTATTCCCTGCTTTCTTTGGGCAATTTTTACTAATGTGCCCTTGTTTCTTGCAGAAAAAACACTTTCCTTCATTCTGCAGCGTTTGTCTTTCGCTGGCCGTGAGGGCGTCCACTCTGGCGGCGTCGACGTCCATCGGGACAACACCGGAGCGCCCGCTCGTTCCGCGGTTTCCCCCGCTGATCTGGGGTCGCCCGAGGGCTTGTTTCCAGCATTGCTGCGTGGCTTCATTGCTCTTGCTTTGGTAGGTGCTCAGACTGGATCTGACTTCGGCCCAAAGCTCGTGTTGGCGATGCGTGGCCTGGTGCCACCCATTCATCGTGGTCGGCCGAGGGTCCGTTTTTTCCAGCACGGCTTTGTGGAGCCCGTCATGTAGGCCTCGACGGAATTGCGTGATGGTGCCAACATCGTCCTTCCCCCATCCTGCAAGCGCGCGCCAGTGCTCGAACTCAGCGATGTATGTGTCCAGGTCGTCGCCTTTCATGCGGCACTGTAGCAATCTCTGGTGAGCATTTACTTTTTTTGTTGTGTCTGTAAATGCCACCTCAAAATCCCTTTTGAATACCTCCCACAGGTGCTCGTCGCTGGGAGTGGTCGCGTTCTGGCCTGTCGTGCGTCGGTCCATGTCGTCCAGCACTCTTTCCACCCAATCGTTAACGTGAGGTCCACGGATATAACCCAGCACCAGTCCGACACGATCCAAGGCTGTGTCCATTGCTTTGTTTCCTCTATTTGCCATTCTAAAAATGCGAAATTCCCTCAGGAACTGGTCGCTCTTGGATCGGTCGCCGTCAAATATGGCTGGGGGGTTTCCTCTGAGCCCTCCGCCGTTCCCTCCAGCTGCGCCCGTCGTGGTGGAGCCTATGGCCGCCGGGGGTCCCCCACCGCCTCCTCCAGCCCATGGTCCTGCGCTCCAAGGTTGCGTTCCTGTGAAGACTGGGTTGGCCAGCCCTGTAGCGCGAATGCTGGCGGTCGGGAAGGCTGGGGCTTTCCCTTTTCCTATTCCGAATATGGAGACGCCGCTGGCATGCCCTAGTGCTTGTGGGGCAATCATTGGTGCGGGTGTGGGCGGACGGCTTCGTGCCGCTTCCCTTCCTGCTGCCATAGTCATTGCGGGGGTTTGGCCATATTCCGGTAGGGGAACTCCGAAGTCCCCAGGGTCGATGCTGGCCACTTGTTCAACTTGTGCTGACAACATTCTTTCTTCCAGGTCCAGGCTTAGCCCCCCTGGCATGGGCGAATCTCGTCTCTTCACTGCCCTTTTTTCCATCGGGCTGGCTGTCTGTTCTTGGGGCGCGTCGCTCTCATCACTGTTGATCCTTTCAATTTCTTGTGGTGAGTGCAAGTCAGTGCGCTTCTTGTTTGCTGGGTGCTGATCGTCGTATTCTCTCCACCAGCCCACGTTCTCAGTTCCTTGGTCGATCCGCATGGTTGCCTTGGTGCGGTAGCCCGTGGCCCCCCATCGCAGCTCGTACCATTGGTCGTTGATGAACTCAACCGGTATTTCCGCCCCTGCTGTGGTGAGGAGGTGATACGCACTCCTCCCCGGTTCTGCGTATCCCACCCAATACGCCCCTCCCACGACGTGCGGGGGGAGGTCGTCTTCTGTACAGGGGTGGATTACCTCCCATCTGTCTCCTGCGAAGTCAATCGTTTGGGTTGACATTTTCTTCTTCGCTGGAGTCGGCCCAGTGTCGGTGCGTGTTTTCCCTTCTCAAGATTTCTCGTGCGCTGAAGATTGCTTCTGCGATTGGTTCTTCCCTTCTGATTCTAGTCCTTCTTCTAGCGTCGTTCAGCAATTGCTGCAGTAATCCCGCGTCCCACGTCAATTCTACGGTTAGGACGTCGATTTCTTGTTGGCTGTGGAACGCGCGTGCCACAGCCAAGTCGGTGATGATGCTCCTGATGCTCCTTTCCAGACAGCAGAGGATGGCCAAGTCGGTATTCGAGAGTCGTACGAGGACGTGAATGAATGAATCAAAACGCGCGTACTCGGTCGCCAGTGTGGATGATGATATCTTCCAGATACTCTTGGTATTCAAGGCCTAGGAGTCCCAGGACGAGTAGCAAGAGTCGAATTCTGAGATGTTGAAGGAGTCAGGGAATATTCGTTTAGCCCGTAACACGAGATGTCGTCGAGATAGGTTAATACTCCAATTAGCAGTCTTTCTTTTTCGCGCACGATTTCGTCTACGACGCTGAGTAGATATTCTTCGTAAATCCGAGCCGCGTCAGGTTCTCTGGTTCCTCTCAGAAGTCTGACAGCGCCGGCGATAAGTTCCTTTTTCTGTGCGATAGCTTTGTCTGATTCTTGTCTCAATTTTTCGATTTCGATGGCTACGAAAATCGAGTGAGATAGTCTTGGTTCGGCCAGTTTTGGCAATTGGGAGTTTCGGCTTGTGTTAGGCTCACTGGGGCCGGACGCCTGATGAGGCTAATACTGGGTCTCACTCGACTTCAACCTTGGTGGTGTCCCAAGGTCCTCAAGGCGATAAGATAACAGATGGTCCACACGATCATGAGATATGTGAGGACCAAGGTGATAAGTAAGGCGATCTTGAAGTAAGACAGCTCAATCTTGAAGAAGATGAGATAAGATTGCAGTCTTTTGACTTCAGAGGGAGCTGAGTGGCGACTCGATTGTGAGCTTGATCTTAGATCGGACTGATAAGACCGCAAAGACAAGTTTATAAGCTCAGAGATCTTCAGCAAGAAGATCTTGAGCGCAGTACAGTGGATTGGATTGAATCAAGCCGAAACTGAGGAATAAGTCCCCAGTTTCCCTTCCTATTTATACAATTTCGGCCCCATGTGGGGCCCGCAGTCTCTGGTCACGATCCGGTAGTCATACTAGGTCCATGGGGCAAGTTCGGGTAAGTACGCGTAAATGAAGTGAAGTAATAGCCGGTCGGCAATGGAGGTGGGTCAGGAAGTGACAGGGTGACGTCACGTCACACCACCGCCCGTTCTGTCCAGGACTCCGGGCTGGAAGTGGTGTGCGCGTGACGCACCCTGTATTCGAAAATAAGCCTTCTAACGTAAAATTGTACCTGCCACTTTTTGTCCCTGCACCAGGCCAGTGCGCGTGACAGTCCATGTTTTGATGGCTGCTCCTTTGGCTGCTTTCTTTTGGCTTTTAATCGTCTGTGGTTCGACTATGTTGGCAATGTCCGCTGTGCGGATGGCCTCGAGGGCCAGTTGTCTGGTTCTCCGGAAGCCCACGAACGGTATTTTCCTTGGTAGCCATTGTAGCTTGACGCTGATGTTATTGTGTCTGGCAAGGAGGTCCCCTATTCTCTCCAGGTGCGTGAGCGCCGCCGCCTGCTCTCCGTGCGGGGACGGGTTCAGCGCTTTGTTCAGCGCTGGGTCAGAGGGGAGGAAGATGGCGACTGTCGTTGGTGTCTGTAGTGGGTTGGTGGCTAGGAAAAGGACGAGCGTGTCTAGTCTGGGGTCGAGCACGCGGATCATTGCGTCTGCTTCCGTTGCTGTCTCCCCGAGGACTGTCTCGGCATGTCCTCGTTCTCTCCCCTCGTGGTATAGCACTGCTGATGCCGCGCTTAGTTGTTTGCCGTCTTCGCGGTCTCTGTTTGAGTATACAGCATCGCAGAAGATGTTGACCGTGATGCCCTCACGGCAGGCCTCCGTGATGGCATTGGTGGCTAGGGCGTAGTCCCAGTTAGCCTGTTTAGGGATTAGTTGTACTCTGCTGTTCCACGAAGGGGCTCCTGCGGGTATGTTAGGGAAAGGGATTACGCGTGGCCTGTTCTCTGAGACCCTTGCAGCAAGGGCGCAGAGCATTGTGGTCATGCTGTTTCTGTTCGGGGCAGGGAGTGGGAGGTCGTCCGGAGATGGGGTGTGCCATGTCCCTCCGAGACGTTTGAGGAGTTGGTTGCCTTTTGGGGCTCTGTAGAGCCGCAAGGCGGTACCCTGGACTATCGTGTTCAGGTGCAGGTCCATTGGGAGGATTGTGAGCAGTTGGTGGAGGGGCTCCCGGGGGGTGGTGCGGAATGTCCCGGACATTATCCTTACCGCGTTGTTCTGCACCACTTGGAGTTTCCTAACCAGCGTTACCTGTTTGCCTGTGTACCATAGTTGGCATCCGTAGGTGAGGACGGGTAGGCATATCGCTTTGTACGCTAGTCTCCATTTGGCCTGGTTGAGTCCTCGGGTGGAGTTCCCGAGGAGTTGTAGGGCTTTGAGCGAAGCCCGCGCCCTGTTGCATACTACCTCTATGTGGTGTATCCAGTTGAGGCGGGAGTCGAAGTAAAAGCCCAGGTACTGGAGCGTGGTTGTCGCTTGTGCTCGGTAATGTGTGTTGCGCATGGGGATGGGGAGGCGTATGTGAGCGGGTGGGTCGACACTCTCCCTCCTTTTCCTGAAGTAGAGGAGTTCTGTCTTGTCTGGCTCTAGGTTCAAGCCTGCTTTGGTTAGCCAGTTAGTGCACTCAGTGTACCCGCTGCGCATTGTGGTTTCGATGTCGCTCCACTCGCGTCCACATGCGAATATGACCCCATCGTCGATGTACATGCCGAGGGATGACTTGGTCCAGTTCCTCATTTTGTGGAGGAGCGGCGATGTGTATATGATTGAGAGGACTGGGGAGACAGGGGAACCCTGTGGGGTGCCGACTGTGAAGTCGAAGGGGTCCGATGTCTTACCGTTGAACCTCAGTCTCACCGTGCGGTCCTTCAGGAAGGATCTGCACCACCGGACCAGCTCCGGCGCGAAGCCCATGTCTGTGAACAGTTTTAGTAACTGTCTGTGGTTTATGTTGTCGAAGAAGCCTTGGATATCGAAAAGCAATATCCTGGTTCTTAGTCCGGCTTGGTGGGCCGATTGGATGTCATGGAGGAGGGTGAGCCCCGCGTCCAGCATCGACGAGGCGTTCCTTCCTCCGAACTGAGTCGTGGGTACCAGCGCGTGGTTCGACATGTCCCTGTAGATGAGTTTGGCCACTACCTTTTCAAGTAGCTTCCCCAAACACTCCAGTAGCGAGATAGGTCGGAAGTTCTTTGCTAGTGTGTAGTCCGCCCGGTTGGGTTTGGGGATTACACATACTACTGCTTCCTTCCAGAGGCGCGGGTGGTGTCCGGCTCTCAGGCACGCTGCAAGGAGGTTGATGATCCGGTCGGGGTCCGCTGTCCATGCCCACTTGAGGAGCGCCCAGGTGTGGCCTGATTGACCAGGTGCGGAGCGGTTGGCGGCTTTTTTAAGTAGGGGCTCAATGAGCGACTTGTCTATAGTCGCTAGTGGGCAGGGTGGGTGGGGGGGTGGGTCGTCCGGGAAGTGTGTGTCCACTTCTGGTGGAGACTGGGGGAAGAAACGCTGCGAGAGGATGTCAGCTACCCCCTTGTGCGTGTGGACTAGTCCCTCGGGGCTTTGTAGTGATGGGACGCTGGTGAGTCTGCGTCTGTGTCTCCACGCTGCGACTTCCCAGAGTTGTGCTTTTTCGATGTACTCGTCAGCCCACTTTCTTTTGGCCGCACGTACTGTGCCTTTGAGCCTGGCTTGTGCCACTCCCCGTGTTGCGGTGCTCCGGGCGTTGCGCAGGTTCTGGGCCGCCGTTGCGCATGCCACGTTCCACCATGGGGAGGCCCTTTGGTGTGGTGGGCGACGCTTACGGAATATTTCCTCGTTTGTCTGGTGCACGTCCTTTGTAAAAGACGCCGCGGCTTCTTCCACCTCCTCCGGGGAAGGGGTGAGCTGGAGCAGTGGGGTGAATGGCCTTGCCTTGAAGGCGTGGATCCACTCCTCCTCTTTTTCTGGGTCAATGAGGAAGCCGAGGTTGCTTTCGCTGGTGTCAGCGTTAGCGTTAGTTGCCTCACGTGTGTGGCCTGTGACTTGGAGTAGGGCGTGGTCCGAGCCCAGGCTTCCTTCCCAGTCCATTTTCAGTTCTGAGAAAGTGGCGGCCTGGATGGCGGCCTCGTTGTACCATGCTAGGTTGATGACCGAGTCTCGCTCGTGCTCAGCGCCTCTTCGCGTGATCACCCCGGGGGTGTTTGCTAGTGTGAGTAGGTTCACTGCTGCCCACTCCTCTATCCGGGTGGCCCATCTGGACCGGGGGATGTCTGGTGGGGACCACGAGCGTGAGTGGGTGTTAAAGTCCGCTATTACTAGGGTGGGTATGCATGCGTCTATGTCCAAGGCTAGTAGTGCCTGTAGCGATGAGTTGTCTCGGACGTCATGATAAAAATTAACGACCCGCCACTGTTCATTGTCGAAGACAATGTCTAAGACTTGCAGTGTCGGGTGTGAGCAGGTGTCTAGGCGTGGCACTACTGTGAAGCGTGGGGTGTTTGCCTCGTGTGATGTGTTTTTCCGGGCGTATGCCATGACCTTGGGGCGTTGCCCTTCGGTGAGGCCGGGGTATATAGGTTCCCATGCTGGGGATGCTACTCCTCTGAGGATGTCAACTCCCTGATGGGCGTTGTCCTTCCTCGCGGTGCCAATTTTGTCATACCATGGCTCCTGGAGTAAGATTAGGTGGCTTTTACTATTTGTATTTAAAAGAGCGTGTGTGACTGCGTTTCATTTGCGCATGTTCACTGATGCTATGTACATGTGAGGGTGTGCTGGCATTAGGCAAGGTTCATGGTGTTAGCGCCAGATTGGGGGCGCGAGGGAGAGTAGTCTCTTGGTTGCGAGGGCTCGTCGCCCCAACCGGTGATGGGGCCTCGGATCGCGAAAGCGGAGGGGGGGCCAGTGGGGCCGAACTCATAGTCTACCTCCATCGTGCGGGTGGTGGCTTCGTACATAGCCGCCGTGGCCCTCCTGTTCAGCTCCGCTCGGACCTGGGGGCCAGATGGGTTGGGTGGGAGGGGGGGGGGGTTGAAGAGGTCATCGTCAGGGTCTAGTATCTCTTCTATTGTGGCGCTGGGCACTGGTTCAGGTTCCGGGTCTGGGCCCGTGTCCCTCTGTTTGCCTTTGTTCCTCCCTTTCTCCGCTCTGCGGGTTGGGCGTGGGCGGAAGAGCTCCTGGGCCGGGCATCTTGTATCTTTGCAGTTGTGCCCCGGTTTGTGGCAGTTTAGGCACTTATAGTTCTTACAGTCACAGATGCCGGCTACCGCGTGTTTCTGGAGGCAGTATCTGTCGTGCTTGTCTGAGGCGTGGGCCCCGCCGCATACATAGCACTTGACTGAGTCCTTGCCTAATGGGCAGGCTCTAGATGACTTGTTGTGACCTAGCGCGTGGCAGTGCAAGCACTGTACTAGCGCGGGCTTATCGATCCATTTCTGGATTGTCACCTCCTTACCGAATAGCGCGGGCCTATTCTTCACCAGGGTGCTAGTGATGGCGCCGTCCGGGTCTGAGATGGCGAAGGTGATTGTGGAATATGGGGTGCCGATGCGCTCGATCGGCTTAAGCCATCTCGGGGGCATGGCAAATGAGGCTTTTTTTAGCCCTGGCATCGTTTTCACTTCCTTCAGAAGTGAATCCGGGCCAAAGATCACATCGTCGTTGTCTAGGACTGGGACGCCGTGTGCTAGTAGGCGGGTCCAACCTAATGACGGGCGCAGTTGGCCTGTGCCATGGAATGGTTCCAGCAGGATGTGTTCGTATGACTCGATGGCGTCGAAGGGGACATTTCCGTCAAACGAGTATACGAAATTACCTTTGCTGCGTGAGTTGACACTCCAGCGTCTGGCTCTCAGTGGGATGGGTCTTGCCACCGCCTTTGCCATTTTAAGTCGGACTTCGCAGACTATGGCGTCGGCAGCGCGGGCGTGGATTTGGGTCTCTATTTGGGGGTCAATGTGGCCTCCGTCTCGGAGTACTGTGACCTCTGTGATGGATGGGAGGGCGCTGCCTTGTTTTGGCGGTGCCGGGGCCTGTTGGATGTTGGCCACAGCCGCGGCGACGCCCGCATATGATGCGGGCGTGATGTTGATTTGAGTAGGTTGGGTTGTTGCCTGCTCGTTAGGGGGCGTTTTGCCTTTTCCCTTACCCTTTCTCTTCCTCCCTTTGTGGGAGACCAACGTGAAGTCGCCTTCTTCGTCGGTGGCAGGTCTGGGTGGGTCAGCTGGCCTTACCTCCTTCCCACGCGGCCCTGATCGCGAGGTCGCTCGGGTTAGGGGGGGAGGCATTGAGACACGTTCTAGTGCCTCGATACGGTTCAGGAAGGGGGCTATCAGGGGGGCCACTACTGCCTGGATGGTTGATGCAAGGGCGG
>QLOS01000195.1:0-57650 GCA_003313725.1 Russula sp. MG48 | reverse complement strand
GAGATGCCCATAGAGCAGAGGCCTAATGCATCCTACTGTCAGGGTGACCTTCCTACTCGGTATGTAACATCACACACCGTGCAATATAGGACGTTCAAAGCCACCAGAAGTAGCGAAGTCAGGATGTATCTAGGGGATTGATTTTTTTTGTCACCACGTGCATTATACATACGAACATGGCTAACCCACGTGCAGTGGATTCGGATCACCGCTCAAACTGGAAAATGTAGGGGTGAGGGGGGGGGGGTTAACCGAAATGAAAATGCAGTGATAACACGCACCGGTACAACGCGGCTTGTGAGGGTAATGTCCTCTCCTCGAGTATAACGTCAGGCTTTCGGTTCGGTGGCGTGTTAGCCGCAGATGCGGCTCCACGATCTATGCCACAACAAACTCTCAACATCGTGTCCTGCCTCATGCCATACATGTGTCGACTGACCTCTTCCGACCCGCTTCCCACCAAAGCCACCGGAGCCGCGACTTACCAGAGTCGTCTGGTTTTCAAATATCACCTGCCCAGTCCTCTTATCGGTAGTATGCACAATCGCGGTCACAGACGCGGCTTTGCCCTTATCAAGCACCTCGTACAGTCTGTGTGGCACGTGAATTGTCATGGGGATGTCGTCTGACGAGTCCAGAGGCTGTACGTAGCGCACTTACCGCGCTTGGTTCAGGAGCACACCACTTGTAGGGATGGGGGCTTTGATCGATAAGTATTGTTCGCCATGCAGAAGTTTCGCCTGCCGCCGGGTGAGGCCAGGTCAGCGTGTTCGCTTTTCAAGAAGCGTGGGGGCACCTACGGGGTTGAAGTTCGGCAACCAATCGAACGGGAAGCCCGCGCTCGACGCGAATTGGGGACACACCCCAAACGTGGGGAGCGCCCCAAAATTTTCATCACCTTCGTATACCCACTGCAACTCCTTCTCCGTCGCGCCTATGCCCATGTTGTAAACGATGACGTCGCGCTCGTCATATTCGTATTCTACTGCGTCAGGGATAAGACGTTTGGCTTCTTTCACAAGGTCCGAGTCCTCGGGATCAAAGTAGCGTTCCTCTTCGACCTTGTTTCTGCTGTCAGTTTCATCACTTCGGTTGCTGAAATTCTCCACGAGCTGAAAAGGTGAGGTTAGGGCCAGTCCACTTTACGCGAGATAGCAGACACACCCGCTCCATGCCTTCCTGAGTGCTAGCTGGATTAGTTGTGCGTCCGTCATCTGCGTGAAAGTGTGGGCCTGACGCTGAGGAAGCTAGTAATCGAAGCTAACCGAAAGTGGTGATAGCTTGCCACTTCGCAATGACATCCTCCGGAGACAACACTTTGTTGACCGGGAAGCCATGACCCCCTGCTTGTTGCCAGCGTGTTTGCGCTGCCCAACCACCTGACACCTCAAAGAGGGAATTCGATGTCTCCTCATTATCTTGAGAGAGAATTGAAAGGTGTTTCTAGTAACTGCAGGTCAACGAACCTTTGCTAACGAGGTAGCCAACAACAGGTGCGACAAAGTCGGGCTGCAAAGTAATCAGTCTATCTGACCGTGGGTCTGGTACGACCAACCTTAAAAGCGTCAACCATTTCTTGTGGCCTGAGGACTGGTGAGAGTTTTGTCTGGGGAGCAAAGCATGTCAGCTTACCAGATAGTCTGCGTCATCGCAGTGCCAGCCGAAGGTGCCAGAACATTAGCGAGAATATTGTACTTCTTCCCTTCAATGGCGAGCGAACGAGTAAATCCTATGATGGCAGCCTTGGCCGTGGAGTAGTTCGCCTGGCCGAAATTGCCATCTAAAGATACCCTACTTAGAAAGAGAAAGAGATACGACGTCCAAGATACAGCATACAAATTCCAACACCGGAGGAGGTCGTTAGAATACGGCCATACTTCTGCTTGTGAAAGATAGGCCAAACAGCCTTCGCGCACTGCACAAAGAATCAGTATCCACGACGGTCGTGATAAGTGAGCAGACCGTTACTTTGTAAGTTCCCCTACCAGGTTACGTTAGCAGATGGCTCAAACGAAGAGAGCTGAGACAGATGTACCTCAGATGGACCGCAATTACTTGGTCCCAGTCTTTCTCGGTCATTGCCGTGAAAGATTTGTCGCGTAGGATACCGGCGTTCGCAATAAGCACGTGGACTCCACCAAAGCGATCCAGGGCGACCTTCACTATGCTTTCTCCGTCTTCCGCAGAGCATATCGCAGGTGCTGCAGAACCACCAGCTACAGGAAAGAGTGAGTACCGAATTAAAAACCAACCCGCTGGGCAGCCTCACCCTTGATAATCTCATCGACCACCCCCTGAGCACCTTTCTCGCTCACATCGTTGACAACAACATTGGCACCGAGTCGCGCGAACATCAAGGCGTAGGAGCGGCCGAGACCACCGCCAGCACCGGTAACGATGACAGTCTGGTCATCGAAACGGATTTCAGGCGCAGCCTGCTTATTCGAGGGGAGAGATTTCGATTGTTCCAATTTTTCCACAATGTTGGTATCATTCAGACTCTGCGGGCTGCACAAACCAATAATATTTCATATGAGTAACAGAAAGCTCGGGCACTCACTGCTCGGAGTTTGTAAAATCAGTGAGCTCTTCCCATCGTTGTTTTACCTGTGAAACGTCCAAGCGTTGAGAGGCACGAAGAAAGTAGGAGGACTGTACTCACAGCAGAGGGGGTAAAGCTATCGTCAGTCTTGAACACCACGCCTCTGCTGCGCTCCCACCGAATCTCGGAGATGTAGCCAGCTCCGAGAACGAACACCTTTCCATTGGCATCAGGACCGTCGGGATGAGTGATAGCGGCCACCAAGGGCGCAACGTATTCAGGCTGCGAGGGGTGATGAGACAGACGTAGATGAGCATTTAACGGAGAGCACATACACCGAAGTGTTTCAACATCTCTGGCGGCATGATCGTCGCGGTCATCGCGGAGGCAGCAATCTAAGCACAAGTTGGAGAAGAAACGGGCATTGCAACCTCAAAGCGAGCACTGACAGGCGCAATAGCATTGGCTTTGATGTTATACTTGGCCCCCTCCCGCGCGAGTGTCTTGGTGAAGGCAACAAGGCCCATCTTTGCCGCGCTGTAGTTGGCCTGTCCGAAATTTCCTACGGGAGGTAAGAATACTGAAGAAGGACCACATTACTACCCGACACGAGTCTCTCACCAAACAAGCCAGCTGCGCTTGCCGTGTTAACTATCCGACCAAATTTTTGTTTACGGAAGATTGGCCAGGCAGCGTGAGCGCAGGAGAATGCGCCCTTGAGGTGCACCTCGTAGACTTGATCCCACTCTTTGTCAGACATGTTCCTAAACCTGGTCGTCGTGCATGATTAGATTCTGCAGAGGAAGTTCTTGTGTGGCGAGCCTAACCCCTTGTCCCGCAGAATGCCGGCATTGTTAATGAGAATGGTGACACCGCCGAATGCATCGAGAGCCGTCTTTATCACCGCAGGTCCGTCTGTCACAGAAGAGCTGTTCACGACGGCTCTTCCAACACCACCTAGTGATTCCGGCCGTCAAATGCGGCTTGTTTTAGGGAGCGAAGCAGACAAGACCGGGGCAACGCGCACCTGCGTTAATCTCATCAACGACCTTTTGCGCTGCCTCTTTATTGAAATCATTTACTACGACGTTCGCGCCGCGCGAACCGTAGAGCAAAGAGTACCTGAGGGTGATATGCTATTCGATCGACGACATCACCATGGCAAATAGAGGCGAAACTGACGCTCTTCCAAGACCGCCACCGGCACCCGTAACGACAACTGTATGTCCTTTGAACGAGAGTGTCATAGGTAGAGTGTGTGTGAAGGTAGTGTGAAAGGATGTGCAAGTCCGAAGACCGGAGATTGAGGGTTTACCACTATTTCGTAAATTGCATGTGATATCCGGGGTTAGCTCACACCGCACAATCAGGTGATATAAATAAGCCGAGGCCAATGCGCTCAGCGCGCGGATGTATATACATCGTTGTTGGCAAGTATGCATACATCCTCAATGCTTTGTAAATGTGTCCCGAAAGGAGGATGGGGAAAAAAATAGAAATGGAAAACGCATTGCAACGAGGAAACCGGAAGAACAAGAATAGTGGGAAAACTACAAGTAATAGAAAACAGGAAATGTAGGTTGGAATCGACAAAGCAAAGAGGCAAGGGGAATATGTTTAGATCGGTGGGACGCATAGATACCCGTCATGGTTTCGCGTGGATAGGTGGGGATAGGCAGTTCAGAGCTAAGAGGAAAGTGGAGGGAAGGAGGGGAGGGCTTGTCGCGGAAGCATATCAACGTTGGAGCAGTCGAAACATTTTCGACGAAGACGACAAGAACTAACCCCCGCTCATGAACCAGAGACCAGGACTCCACAGGTGGCGACAGACGCAACAAACGCTACAGCGAGGTGATGAACGAATGCAAAGCAGCTATGCAGTGAAGATCCAACAGCGAAGGGCGAGAGTAACATTATATGGAAGAGGTGATTGCATGGGGTGCATGATATGTTTGTGTGTATGGGAACGTAATGCACAAAAGTTTCTGAACTGCACAAACGGATTTGAAAGCTTGACAAGGCGAGAAATTTGAAACAGCGACGAGAGGGTGGGCTTCTGAAAGCAAATGTGGGCTCAATATATGAAAATGCATGCGAGATGATATATGCTGAAGATGCGATGTCGAAAGCACTTCGAATGGTGGGGGCAGACGTGGATCACGCTAGTACCATGCCTTCGCCTTGATTGACTTGTTCTCGAGCCTTCTCGAGGGCATATACAGCTGCCTTGAGGAACTTCTTGTGCGCATACTTCTTGTACAAGTACATTTTGTCGAAGCCAGTCTCCGCGATCTTCTCCACAAGCATGTGGTAACCAGGCTCTAATTGTTCTTCGGTGTAGCCAGAGTAGAAGACGAATGCGTCGTTCTGTTGGTCAAGGTCAACACTCACGTGACCGAATGAACCCCCCCAAGAACAAAAAACGAGGCGCTCACCCAGTCTCCCCCCAACATCCGCCGTGCCGTGTACATACCAACTGCTGCGATCATGCATGGCTTGACACGCAGGAACCGGTGGTCGAGCAAGGTCACCTCGGCGAGAAATTTGCTTAGGGTTCGTGTTTGGATGTCGTAATCATCCGCGTGACTAATCTTGCGCATCCAGCTGTACGGCGAGCAGTAGTGCGAGATGTTGAACTCGAGAGTCTGAAGCACGATCCGCTCTCCTTTGAGGATCTCCTCTTTTGTGTAACCGTTCTCCGTCATGTAAACAAATTCTTCCGCGGCTGGCGCAAGAATCTCCTCGTATTTTGACGCTATGAACATGGCAGTGACGCCGACGAGTTGGAGTTTGACCAAGGACACCGTGCGGTGGGACAAGAAACGATCGACTATGTTGACAGCAATCCATAATGTCTCTGGAAGCATATGATAGCGGAGGTGGACTTGCAGGAGCCAGTCGACGAGTGTTTGGCGCATCCCCCAGGTGATCTCGTTTTGTGCGTCCATGTAATTCGGTGTGGGCATGATTGCGTCCTTTTTCAAGTCTAAACGTCGTGGCATAGAGTGCGGATAATGGAATCTTACCTGCAGCTCGCCCATGTACTGGAAAATCTCGTCCGCATACTCTGAGCACATCGTGGCATCATATTCTTCGTCTTCTGCATCGAACCTCGCGTGTATCTCGTCCACTTCGCGCTGGTACTTGGCAACATGGTTGGGAGAAACATCAGGCCAGATGTACTCCGGAACCTCGGCTTCTTCTGTGGGAACTAGATTTTCAACCACTTCCGCACGGTCCTGCTCGTCAATCATATTCTCCAGCTCCTCGTCACCGACGATGACAACGTCATCCATCGAATTGCGTCTGGTATCATGCGGGTCTTCGACGTCCATATCATCATCTGGTCCACCGAGGTGCGCGACCCCTTCGATGTGCACTACAGTCGGTTCTGTCTGAGAGAAGACACGCTGAGGAGGAAGAGTCTGAGCCAGAGGGGGTCGCTGGGGTAACGACCCACGTACCCCGGTCACGGCGGCTCGCGCAACAGGAGCCGTAGGCTTGACAGCCAAAGGGACCCGCTGAGGACCGTCCGCGACCGAGGATGACCGTGCCCGCTTGTGACCAACTTCAGGAGCCTTGTCCTTGTTGAGTTTCAACTTGGAGTTCTTCATACAGAATTAAGGGTTCAACATGGAACGGGACACAAGATATGAGACCGTGCGTACCTTGCGGTTGACGGCAACCTCCCCAAGAGCGGGACGTTGAACACCACTCGTCTTCAAAGTATGGGCACCAGAAACTCCACCCCGCACGCCGCCAGGTAAAGTTACACCGACAGTCTGCCGTAGCTTGCTGGTTGCATTCTCATCTAGGTTCTTGGGGCGTTGGATACCAGTCCGGTTTCGCAATGGGAGCTAATAAGACAATGACATGTGGCAAAGCGCCTGTGAGTTTGTGGCGTAATGGAAGGGTGAAAAGTTCATAGCGTACACGATGAGCCATCTAGGTCCTAATAGAGAATAGAGAAGTAAAGGTGATGGTGAAATGGATGGAGCTTAGCAAAACAAGGTAGAGAGAATGAACAAGGCAAGACGACGGAATAATAATTGGAGAGTGGGAGAAGATGTAGTGGGAAGAGTGTGAAAAAAATATATGGCGAAGATGGCCCCGGTAATATGGATGAGGGGAAACCACAAGAAGGTGGTCAAAGGAAAGGATAGGGAAGAATAAAGCGATGTGGACAAGCCAGCCGCTGGTTGTGTTCACAACCTGGACGCGCTTCACTTTGTCTTTGTCGGGACACACAACTTCTTCTCCAACTTATCACGTGATCGAATAAATAATACTGTCAAATAACGCGTCGACGCGTACGCGTGACACACACATCCATTCATATCATGAATTTATAGCTAATTATTACTACAGACCTACATCCCTCGCCTTGCTTGATGCCTCCGATAATTCCGAGGGGATATTAGCTTCCTCGCTCCGTGTCATTGGCAATTTTTGCCCTACATCTGTTGGTTCAAGGGAGACGATGGGTGTAAATCGGGACGGTGCCCGTGTATGGGACCCCGTCCCTCTACCCGCAGTGCGAGGTGACGGTGAAAGGGACACTCCAAATGGCACTCTAGATGCGTCTGACGCGGAGGACGCACGCCCCTGGACGGTTGAACCCGATGAGCGCACAAGCTCGTCCATTGGGGAGATGGGAGAGGAAATGCCACCAGGTCGGCTTAGTAGGGCGTGCTTCAGCGATGCTAGTGCCCTCTTTGCATTGCGTGGTACCTCGTCGAGGGGGTCAGCACCACGTTTGCGCCCCCGTTCGGCTTGAACTATATCGTGCTTCTGATGGGAAAAGAGTGGAATGATGTCGTCACCACCCTGTCCAGATGCCGAGCAATCGACACATGGCAGGCGATTCTCGTGAATGTGCACCACAAAAGTCGTACCTCCGAGGGACAGCCTGTCTAGATGTCTCACGCGTTTAGGCATGCTTGCTACACGAGGTGCAGACAGCCTCACACGTTTCGTATCCTGGCCGGAGCCGACAAATGTCCCATGTTTTGAGCCCATATCCACAACTGCCCATTCGCGTCGCTCCGCGTCCCAAAAGAGTGTTGCATGGAGCTTCGAGACTTCCATGTCCTTTAGTCGGATTCTCGGAGTACTGACACCAGGCGGCGCTGCGTCTCGCCCAAACTGGACCTCTGAGTAACCATCTATGACGGCAAGGCGCTGCTTGTGGGGGATAAATCTACTCTCCTGGATGACAAGTCGGCAGATGGGGAAGTCGGGTGAGGGTGTGGTTGGCTCGGGGTACGTATGAAAACCAGGGTGGGAGCTAGTGTCGTCGCCTCCTGGGAATTCGTAAGAAGGGTGGTAACTTTTTGGCGGATCTCCCGAGACATTGTCTCGCATGTCACCTGGCCACCAATGAATTCGAGCAGGGCAAGGACGAGGACCCTGATAAATGGTGGGCGCTGTGACAAGTGAGATTCCCACCGGAGTCACAACTTTGGAGCAGCCAACGTGGCCAATTAGGTCAAACTTAAAATCCACCTCAGGCTACGCCACGCAACCGTACAGTGACTGCTACAGTGCTACGTGTATTAGAATGAATGAGTTCACAGAGGTTCTGTACACGCCACTTCTGCCGTGCAAAATGCATACTCAACCGGATCTCCAGAATCATTCAGAATGTCTCGTGTCGAAGGAGTGGCTCGTGAAGATTGATTATAACAAGTCTGTTCCGTACCTTAGCGTTCGTCCCCCTTTCATTTCAAGATATGGCATATTCGTCATTGAGACGTCCCCTGGTAGAAAATGCACGCGACTTTCTCCGATCAAACATGTGTCTTTCTGATAACAGATACTAAGACCGTTTGGGCCGAAGGTGATTACGTCTGTATTCGTTTCTCCAGTGGGGTACTCATTTGGACCCTCTTGTCCCACAGTCCTGTCTAGGCAACAATTGGGGCGCCGATGGCTGATGCTGAACACCAATAGCACGTCGAGCTACCTGCCGCATTGCGAGCAGGATAGCTGGTTGAACCAAGTTTTGCAGTATCTCATAGATGCGCACTCTCCCGATGTGATGGAGGGTCTATCTTTTGATGTCGTAGAATCTCGTTACTCAGTATGATGAACAGTTTTTCACGTTTCATATTCTCACAAGCGTTGCAGGACCTGGCCATCGACCTCCAGGGCGATACTTTCAAATGGAGATGGGAGACGTCCTTCATTGGACCCAAGCAGTCGGCAGATGTGCTTTCAAAGCATCTCATAATACCCCTCCTCAGCACCGCGGACCTGGCATTCACTATGCAGAACGCAATCAGCGGAATCTCCGACTACGATCTTGAAAAGGTAGGCGTCAATGATCTCACACAGTCCTAAGCAACCCTGTTTCAGTTTGGCGCGGGGCAAACTCCCGCCTCGTGATGGGGATTGCGCGGTAACGCCCAAGGTTATGATTCCCAGGACTTACTTTGCGCCGATATCTCACCAACCCCTCGTTACGCCGACCTGAGTCGACCACTCCCGTGGTTCTGATCACTTCTGCTCCAACTCGCACCGATCACGTCTGACCATCATTTGTCAGGCGGTCGACCAGAAGGGCCGGGCGGCGCGTCGTCGCGTAGACGAACACACCATGCGCACGTTCTTGGATCCACGCATATGCACAAGCATACGTCGTATGTCGGCTCTTCTTGCCTTTAACGCCAACCCTCGTATGTCATCTCAGCAGCTAATGCGCTCCTTGTGGACATCGAGCCTTGCTGATGCGTATCGCGCATTACAGCGCCCATACTTGACAGGTTTGAGAAGCCAGAACTTATATTACCCTCGGTGAATCCTGCCACCGGAAGCCAGCGGACACCCCAAGAAACACCGACCACCCGAGTTCCGTCTGCCAACTTAGAACAGGCCCAGTCATCCAATCGACGTGTGAGAGGAATATCCTGCGTGGCCCATGATCCCATTAATTAATAACAGATAAAGTTTGAAGCTGACGCCCCGCCAAAGGCAAAGGCTGCGCGACAAGCCCCAGAAGCGGACATTCGCGGCCAGGCAACGACTAGGGACTCAGACACAGAGACAGGAGAGGATGATGATGATGTGTTGGTGCCTGTCCATAGGAAACGAGGAAAGGGAAAGGGCGCTCTGCCCTCGATAGCCACAACTACCCATAGCAAGTCGGCATCTCGAACCGGTAGTCCCGGCTCATCGGTCTCAGGATCTCACCCCCCGGCTGCGGCAGCACGAAGTGGTGTACCGTCGAAGCACCCTTCGTCGCACCCTGATTTCCCCCCGCGTCCGAATAAGAGAGCGAGAGAAAAGGGACAGGATCGTAGTGACGATGACAGCGACGATGGCGCCAAGCGCGGCGAATTGAAGCGGCGTGGAACGAAGCAACCCGTCAAGCGCGGGGGACGGCAGTTTTAAACCCCCTTTCTATGCAGGGCAAGGTCCCACGAGCGCCCTTTCCCCTTGCTTCTCAGGGGCTTTGGGGTTCCACCCGATTTATGCTCTCTTGACGCCGTCACGTGGGCGTACGCAGATTATCTTCTAGCTTGGCACGCGTAGTGGACAAAAGTTCTTTAGTGGCGAAGCATGGTGAAGTTCTATTGTGGGTGTTCGACCTTATTCGGTAGTTCTTCCCATGAGACCTGTCTGGCTGAGTCTCCGACGCTTAACTGAATCGGGCTGAACTCATCGACGGCACGATCGTGATGTGAAAGTATATGCCCTGTTTGACCCTACGAACGAATTCTGCGCATTCGAGGGTGCATTAACGACATTCCAATGGAAATCAAGGACTCGGAAGAGCCTTCCGAAGGAAGTGCGTCCAAGTTGGAGATTATTAGTGGCATCCCTTCAAGGACACGTCTCTCTGACTGGTCTTATGACAAATACTAGTTCTCATCGGGCTCATCCCGACGAATCGTCATAAACCCATCTATCCCCTTGTATGGATCAAGAACCCAACCTGGTGATTATGTGACCCTCAGCTGCTTCTATCTCAGATGAGACGTTGTGGCTGCACGTATCAACGAATCCTGAATCCGTCCGTGCATATATTCGTTGAGTGATACCACTCGGGATTGGATTTGAATCATGTGAACACTGGATGATTGTATGGAATGAGTCGTGGCTCGTACTGTAAGTGTTTCGAACGAATCAAAGGTGCACAGCAAGAAAGCGATAGGCAAAGGAGCGGGGGGCACTGCTGATATCGAGAGGAGAGACAAAAGGCCGCGTGGCATCTGCCGATCAGCGGCGTCGACCGCGATCATAGCTAGCTTCCTTGCAGTGGTCGCACTGCTCTTGGAACAAGTTCAGCACGCGGCGGTCCTCATGTATAATCTGCAGAGCGAACAGGCGATGGTGGCGTGACCGCAATGTGGTGATCAGAATAGGAAATGGCGCCATGACGGAGGCCGTACCCGACTGCAATAGCATGTCCGCGCCGTCTTGTGTCTGTGGGCACTACTGTAGTAACAGTCTGGCGACCCGCAATCGGTCATATTGCCTGTTGAATATAGCCGGATGTAGTGCTGTGTAAGTTACGGTGGTGGGCAGCAAGAGTCAGGAATGAGCTCTCTCTAGTTCATCAGAATGGAACAAGCACCCCACATCCTCGGTACTGGTTTCCATAGCTGGGAGATCATCGTCGGGCGTGAGTACTACGGGGGGGGGATCGTGTGCAGCTGCAGAGAGTGTAGATGCATACCATTCCTCTTTGCACATAGTATCTTTTAGGTGGCTGCAGCGCGCAGACGGGGTTTTTTTTTTCTTTGTTCAGTCCAAGTGTGCACTGGCAAACGGAACGCTGCACTTTTGAGGGGTGACAAGAGTGGTAAGCAGACTTGGAGGGCGGGGTATGGCTATGGGTGTGCGTTCGATTAACATAGCTTTTATAGGCGCGGAGAAGAGTCGCACAGCTTATTGCAAGCTGTCCGCCGGTGTGAGCGCCAGCGGGAAACCCGCTACGGCAGATGGGGAACGAGGACCGAGAATCCGGCCTGAGCACAAAAATAATTCCGGACGAAGCAAAGGGATCTGAGAGAGATCATATGTCCCTCCTTCGCCCGTTGTCCTAGACAAGCATCCAAATTTAGTAAATTCGGACGCTCAGTAATTCAATAAGAGGGGCACTGGCACGATCGCAGTTCGGCCTGAGCGCCACGCAAAATAAAGATCGGAAACTGATCGATATATATAAGGGAGACAATCATAGGAGTCGTCCGGGTAAGTGCCACTGGCTGTGGTGTGTCGGTTTGGTAACGTGGCCCTGTGTAGACTTCTACGACGAATATCTGTCCTTGTCCAAATACTTCTCGTCATGTGTCAATGCTCTTGATCACAACTGTGGTTCGCGGACTCGGAAGCGGATATTTCCTGTTATCTTTATCTTTGTGATGCCCCACGCGCACAACATCAGCGTCCCTTTAGGCAAGTGATCCTAACAGATAGGGTTATTAGATCGTGGCCTGGGAATCCAACATCCCTCTGGTGTATTCTCTATCATAGGGATACTCGACTAAGTGCTTACAATGTGAGATGTGAAATGTGTATTGTCGGACAGCAACCGATCTTTGGTAGTTCAATCAAATGAAGGCAGGCGTTTACTGAACTGATGCCCTGAGGACGAAACTAGGCACAAATGTTTGGCTACAATCCAAGATATCGGCGTTAGACGGCCCACTTAAGGTATAGCTTGTTCCATTGAACCGACAAATCCCCAGCCCAGGACATTGGCCTCTGGAGAACCTGCTTCGGATAGAAGGATACTGTTGTAACGGCGCCTCAGTCGATGAATGGGGGGGAAACGTATGCCCTCCCCAAGCGAAGAGCGAATTCAGCTATCACGCGATGCTGGAACCAGGGACATTTGAGGACCCTGGATGTCGGCGCAAAGGAGTGAGTAGGAGCGGAATAATCCGCCAGAAGATCATTGGAACTGTCACGAGAACAAGCAGGTGTTCACACCGCCTGCGCGAGCTGTAGCGTATCGGGTTGATACAGTAAAGCCCGCAGTCGGAGAAGGGACAACAAACATCGGGAACATCTTATCAAACATGTATCGTAACAACAGTGACCAAGTCGCAGTCGACCAAGTCGGACACCAGAGGAAAAGGATCACGAAATTACGGCGGTGACGTGGCGAACTGGGGTAGCTATGCTGGTATCATCGTCACCCTAGCAAAATGTGGGGTAGGAATGTCAGGTGGTAGTAGGAGAAATTGGCCTCAAAGGGGAACGAAGTCCGTCAGGGACCGTGACGGAGAAAGGTGAGGGCCAAGCCTCGAAACTTTGGCATGTTCATGTGTCACGGCAGAAAATGACTCGGGGGCATTCAGCTAAGTTGCTCTTGAAACCTAGAGAGGTTGTTTTTCAAGCTTCAGGGGATCCCGGGACCATGTTATAGAAGCCGAAGCAACCCAGTGGAATACCTACCATAAGTAAGATCGCAATGGCGAACCCGTGTTACAGCGCGGGGTCTGTATGGTTGAGTCACGCGCCTAGAATCCGTTGGGGCGGAAGCGAAGTGTTCGGGGTGGAGTTATCTTATCCTAAGATGTAGTACAGTAATGAGAGAGCGCGAAATCCTTCCGGTTCTCGAAGGCGCGGGAAGGCTGGCAGGTGCGTGGGAGGATATTGAAAGTCCGATAGAAGAAGCCACAATAGCAGGACCTACAAGTGGTTCCACCTCCCCTTACATCCCGTCTAATCCCATCCCTCATAAGTTAGTTCTATGCTTTCACTATGGACGATGGCTTCAGCGGAGTTTGCGTGCCTACGTGCTTGATATTCATTGGCCTGGCGTCGCAACGCGCCAACTCGGTGGTTTTTTTGTTCTCGTCTCCGACCCCGACCGCGTACACTTCTCCCGTCCTCGAATGGCACAGTTTTTTTCGTGTTTGAAACTTTCCCTCGGTATCTGCTTACAATTGACGGAGCTCGAGCTTCTATTCAGAAGGTTGTTTCCTGAAGCTACCACCAGCTCCCAAGATACCGGCTGCAAACTCAGACTTGTCTCCGCCCCCCGCCGGCGCTTGGGTTGAGACGTCGATCATGCTCAATCATAATGTGCTATCAACAACTACCTGTACACTTGAGTATGGCAGTGTCCTGTCTGTTGGGTATCACTAAAATTTCGGTCTATGCCCTATCCAGGGGCAAGGTCTCGGTTATATTTCGGCTAGTAACTGATACTTAGGATGTTCCCTTGGAACATTCGCGCGATGCTTTTATCTGTCAAGATTATCACTGTGGGCCCCCGGACGGAACACCACTTCTCACGGAGAGAGACCCGGTCTCTGTACGGAAGTTATGTCACTAAGGGCCTTTTTTTACCCCTTGGTCCCTTGTATACTTGATGTCACCCCGGGGACTTATCTTCATGCCACCCGCACCAAGCTGCAAACGTGATTAAACGAAAACCCTGCCAAGGAACACGATTGTTGCGCTTTTTTTCGAGCATACTTTACGAATTTGGGGCTAGTATATCTGTGTTGCAGCTTTCGCCGTCGAACTCACGTAGTGAATTTCAAGTATCAAGGGCACCCAGAAGAAATGGACGTACAGGATATTCCCGTTTTGTATGTAACTGTTACGCCATGTCAACATATGAATCTTGTACGAGCTCGTACGGAAGGCAACGTTACGCTTTACTCCGTCGGCGTAATTGACCGTGGATGGATGTTCTTTGCGTACTAGGTCCTATCGACCGCCAACCGGTCCTCGTAGATACTGGCCGCTCTTACCCCACTTTGCGCACTCCCACCTTCGTCCGCATTGGGAACTTCCGTCACCGGTGATTCGGGGAATCCACGTTCATACCCCGAACTTGCGCCCAGATGGACTAAGTGCTCGTCAGGCCATACCACCCTAGATATGGGCACACCACGAAGATATTGCGTTGGAGTCTATCTGTCAGACCCTCGAGTAGGCTTGTCCTGTTTATGGCGGTCGAGTCTAACAGAAAAATGCCTTGAACTTGACGCATCGGAACCTTGGTCCTCGAAAACGACTCTCGTGAAGGTGTCTATTACCCTAAAGACTCACCCCGACATGCGCGATGTCCGACCAGAAGTTCGGGTCAAGCCGTTGATATTTTGGTATAACCGCACACCTGCCGCTTGACAAAAAATGAATGGCCCGCACTGTTCCATCGAACTACGTCCTACAGGTTCCTCTTTTGCCATTCTGTTAGTACCCATGCTCCTGCATGGTGTCTTTACAATTCCGAGCTCTTGTACACCCGTAGGTCGGATCAATAACATGAGGCGAATGACAAGAGGTAGAAGGTGTGCATCGGGGATGCGTGTTAGGACCGTGTCAGTCTTGGAACGGCCGACTCCCAGAATGGCTGCGGAATGTCCAGAAGAAATGTAGGGACAGGCGACCTTCGTCCCTGCATAGCTAGCTAACCCTGTGATAACCGAAGTTTCCTCAGGATAGGTTGGTGAGTCAGAAGGCCGTGATGGTTGGTACGGAAAAGCCTTCCCCGACAGCTGAGGTGAGAAGACGTGGATGGTCAGTAATATATACCACCCAGTTGGTTCGCTACTCACTCACGTATCACCCCTTTACTGACCCTGACTTTCCCCTTGGCTGGGTTGGAACCTGAGGTGAGGTTGTCAGGAACTAACCGCCTACTGTACTATACAAACCAGGGAGGGGCGGTGAGATCTGGTGAGAATCTGAGTCCCAAGATACTGTACCGGTCGATACTTGAATTTCATTTCAAGTCGTTGCCTTGTCCATCGCCTTGCCCATCACATCCTTATCGGAAGGAACCCTCGACCGTGTCAAAAAAGCCGAGTCTGTCTGATAAATAAATGCTACGGCTCCCACCGCGGGATGGGCAGTATTTCGAGCCTGAGTGTGATGGAGGCTTGTAGTACGATGTCAATGCCCGCCAACCGCCATGCCAGTGCGCAGCCTGAAGTATTGCTGCCGTGCTCGGCAGCGCCTGACTTATTGACGACGGTATCAGTCTCCGTGTGAGCATAGGAATTCTGATCGGCTCAACGAATTCAGTCATCGGTAGCACGTCGCGACGTGGCTCCTTTCGCCGCTAGACTAGAGTCGGGATTGAATACAGTCGAACCCCTCATAACCCATAGGTGGTTTAGCTCATATTCCCCTATAGCCAATAGCACTCTCCATCCACCAACTTGGTAGGCTTTTCAATTCGTAAACTCATACTCCTCCACGGATGCATGGCTGGGTCATGATGAACTTATGGGGTATGGGTCAAGAGCTGAGGGGTTCAGCTGTATCCTGTCGCAGGATGTCAAATATTTATATTGTTTACGAGGTATCTTCGAAGCTTCAAGGGACTCGGATATGCTGTAACTGGTGGTTGGGCGTTGATCGATGATATTAAGCTGTTTGTTCGTATTTACGGTCTGGTCTCTGCATACTCATTCTCATTCTCGTAATTCAACCAGCGGATTCAACCTCGAAGTGCGCACGACCAGGCACTAGTAACTTATGTCAGACCACCACACAAGCCCCTTACGCCCCGAAGACGAGGACCTCCTTCAAGTGAGTTCACCCACGGCCACGGGAGCGCCCCCCAATGGCCTTTCGGCTCAAGCCCGGCCTCTTACCGTCACCACTCACTCACCCACTCACCCACTCCCACAGGCCGCGCTCTTGGATCCCTTCTCCGTCCCCAATCTCCGTCGCGTCTCTCCCTCTCAGCCCGCAGAGTCTACGCCTCCCACGACAGAGCTACCACCACCCGCCGCGGCTGCTGCTGCTGCTGCTGCCGCTCCAAGCACCGCGCCCGAATCGTTGTCATCGTCGTTGTTGTCCTCCTCCTCCTCCGTCTCGGCTGCTGCTGCGAAGCAGGAGGCCTGGAAGGCCGAGTACGAAGCGCAGGTGGTCGAATGGCGCCGGCAGAGCGCGGCTGTGCGCGCGCGCGCCGAGGCGGAGCGTGCGCGGTGGGAGGAGCGTCGCGCCCATGAGCGGACGGTAGCTGCTGGGGCTGGCGCGGCAGGGGGGGCGAGCGTGAGTGGTCAGAACACGAGTGCGAGCGCGAGCGAGTGGGAGGCCGTCTCGCAGCGGAGCGCGGCCAGTTCTTCTCTTGCGGCGCCTGGGGACGCGCGTGCTGGTGGCCAAGGTCAAAGCGGCACGCACTCGCAAGCGCAAGCGCAGGGGCAGGGTCCCCACCCACAGGTACGCTCCCACCCCTTGCCTCGGATATTGTTATCCTTATGATGCGTGTGTGTAGTCGAACACCACTCGGTCTGCAGCAAACCCGGGCGCTCACCCACCGCGCTCCTCGCCCTCTGCGGGCCCCCAGGCTGCGTCTGGGCCTGCAGCAGCAGCAGCGGCAGCGGCAGCAGCCGACCCGTCCGACTCACCACACTGGGAAAACGTGCCTTCGTCGGTCGCATCGTCGTTCCCGTCCCTGTCGTTCCCCGAACCTTCGCGCCCACACTCGCCCGAGCACTCCCACGCGCCTCGCAGCGCCGCTACGGTACGCCCCCCGACGGCGGCGTCGGTGACCCTCGCAGTGTTTGACGACACGCTGCCCACCCGCTCGCGCTTCTTGGCGCTGCTCTCTTCGCTGTCCATCAACCTCGTCTTGCCGTTCGTGAACGGGGTCATGCTCGGATTTGGCGAGATTTTTGCAAAAACCGTCGTCGTTAGATGGCTGGGATGGGGGCCCTCAGTCGCCACCGATGTTGGGCTCGGTCAGGGTCGCCGCTCACAGAGCCGGTGGCAATGGTGGCAATGAGTCTCACCGCAAAGTTATATCGACATACATCGGATTATGATTTGAAATAGAATATTACACCCTCTTCAAAAGCCTCATTGCCACGCGAAAGTTGCTTGTGGGTCTGAAGCTGCAACCCGTTCATACGATTACATATACTTTGTGCAATAAAAGACGTCTCGATTCGAAGCAAGTCGAGGAAAGAGTGGCTCATAGCTTCGCGTTTGACGGCATAGCGCGTAGGGCCTGCCGGACACCCAGATCACCGAGGACATCTTCTGCCCCACCAAGCAAGGAGTCAAATGTGATAGTTCGGTGATACTGTGTCAGCGTCAGCCAGCTGCGACCAGGTAGAATAAAATGTCAAGTGCCTGCCACTCACGTGCTCGATGAAGCGGCCCATACCCGTCCGCGTAATTCCACGTCCACCGAAAATCTGTACGGCATCTCGTGCTGTTTCCTGCGCCGTCTGCGTGGCATACATCTTCAACAGGGCAATTGGGCCGGCAAGGAGCTTTGCTTGCTCCTTGTACGACTAGTGCTTATTTGGAAAACAACACCTTATTATTCGAACTGAAGCGGACGCACCATGTTGTTCATTTGGTGTGTAATGTTTTCCAGCCAACTCTGCACCGATTCCACGCGAGCAATCATGGCAGCAATCTTACTGCGGATGACAGCCTGTGACGCCAGGGGCTTTCCAAATGCCTTGCGCTGGTTGACCCATTTAAGACATTCCTCCACAATCCCACGCTGAGCACGGGCAGAGGAGGCAACCATCACCCAACGTTCGTGGTTAAAATTGCTTGTAAAATACAAGCCGTAAGTCAAAGCCGGGCAAATTTGGATGGCTCGGGGATATACCTGAGTATAACGAAGATCCCTCCTCCCTCGGAGCCAAGGGTGTTCTCCACAGGCACCTTTGCATTGTCAAACGTGACATATGCTGTTCCAGCTGCCGAAGAATAGCTTGTCTTGATCGGCGACGTTTCGACGCCTTCGCCGCGCTCAACAAGGACGACTGTGAAACCGTCTTCGGTTTTGCACCCGACGGTGAAATAGTCCGCAAATCTACCACGTCCCGTTCAAAAGAGCCCTCCGACAATGGGATAATGGCCCCACGTACACCCCATTCGTGATCCACTTTTTCGTGCCCGAGATGATCCAGTGTTTGCCATCTTCTGTCTTCTTTGCTGTGGTCTTGAGACCCATGACATCACTTCCAGCAAATGCTTCGGAAATGGCAAGGCAAATGAACTTCTTCCCTGAGAGTACCTCCGGTATAACCCGTGCCTTGAGCTCGGGAGAGCCGAAGTTCAGCACAGGAGGAAGGCCGATGATCGCGCCAGCCTGGAGACCTACAGTAGCAACCAGGCTGAGCATTTGAGGGGAAGGTGGGGCTGCGAAGGATTACCGTCTCCATAACCTCGGGCGCTGCAGCGTGAGATCTCTTGATGAACGACGAGCTATACAGGATCACGGAGCGTGAAAACGCCGCTGTCATATCGGATGTGGTGGACCCACCTCATGGAAATAATCGAACTGGTGACAATCCTGGGTTAGCGCGTGATAGCGTAAAAAACTTTTCTGGACGTGCCTCCTCCGGCTTAACAACACCACCCATAAGCGTCAGCCCCTTGAGATGCTTTCCCGGACCAGTGCGCATTGCGTGGAGATTAACCTCGCTGATTTGTACTTGTCAGTATAATCGGTGTAGAGGTGAAACAAAATGACATACGCCATTTTTTGGATGACTTCCAAGCTGGGACGCTTGCCATCCTCTTCACGGGCCTGGGCATCGGGGTAGACAATCTCATCGACGAACTCGCGGACAGCCTGTTGCAGCTTGCGATGGCTCTAGAGCCGACAAGAATATTGGTATACCGTCGCGGTGGAGAACACGTCGTCCGTACCTCCTTGTAATAGGGGCTATGGTAGCCCTCCGCTAACCATGTAGGTTCGGCATACGGGACTCTGCTAATTTGCGCCCCACCACGGCCCTTCAGGGAAGACTTCTCGCCGTCAATGTAACCGATTTGGAGACGTTGGTATTGTGGTCGTTCGAGGACCTCGTGACGATGCAGACCGTAGAAGGCGTCAGTCGCGTCCTGGCCCGCTGCGGAGATTGAGACCGCGATGAGCGGTAGAATGATTAGTTACTTGGGAAATGATTTTACGAACCAATATCGTCATCAAGAAGGACAGCAGCGCCTCCTGGGTGAAGATTCTTGAACCGAGTAAGGTCGTAAACCTTGCTATCAATGATCACCCACTGAAAATAGGATAGGATGGAGTCTAGGCTATAGCGATTGAAGAGGGAAGGTTCTTACAAGATCACTGTCTTTATTGTGCTTTGCGACGTCGTCACGAGTGAGTTTCTGGAGCTGCCTGGATGACGCCATGAATAGACCTACTGTAGCAGAGGCCAGTTGCCAGTGCTACTTTTTTATAGCCCTCGCGTTCATAGTCATCACGAGGTCCGATCCGGATGGTTGATGTTGCACTCTAAATGCATGTGATTTTCCCCATACCGGACCGAGCCGGACTCAGTCCCAGCAGCCTAACAACAACAGTAGTACAGCCGGATCCAACCCAACTCGGTCCGTACTTGTACGCCTACCGTCTGATTTACGATCCCAATCACCTCCACCATCCAAATAGTAGTTCAGCCTTTCCCCCGCCTCTATCGGTTGTGGCCAGGCTGGGTTGAGGAGGTCCCCCAACTCGCAGCCGCTGAATATGCACACCCCTCCCTTCAGCCCTCTCCTGGCGTTCCCATTCGTCATCGTCCAAGTACCGGTCTACCGCCCGCTCCTCGAGCGCCGTCCTCGTCCGAGCCGCTCGTCCGGTGCCCTGCTGTGACTTCTTCTCGGCTCCTTCAAGTTTGAGAGATGTGACGTCAGGCTCCGAGTCACTGTCTTCTGCGAGCGCAACGTACGCTTGCGCAATGCCCCAATCCGTCTCCTTCGTCACGCGCTGAAATGCGACTTGTGCGCGTACCCGCGTTTGTTGCGCTTCCTCTTCCGGTGAGATCCCGCTCGCAACCATTGCGTGCTGTGAATGCGATTGCGGAAGGACGAGAAAGGTCTGCGTGTGCAACAAGTGTGGAGTCGTGCGCAACGTGCTTGGAGGGAGGTTGTTCAACTTGCAGAGCGTCCGGGCCTAAGATGCAGTGCAGTGCTCCCAACGAAGGGAAAGACCGGTGATAGCACTCACGTCGACTCCCAATCGGAGGGATATTCCTAACAATGTATCGTCCGGTCGGATGTAGTATCTCCCAGGGTCTGATTGAATGGTGTTAGGTGGTTCATCTGCCTTGTGGACATCATCGGATATTATTGGTGGTCCCGCGGCTTCGGTCGGACGATCATTGGGGGTTGCTGTCGTGTTGGAGACTGTCACGGCTTCCCCATCGTGCACATCCGGAACTTCCTCGTCTTCCTCATCTCCAACTACGAAGACATCTTCATCCCGAACGGCACCATCGACATTGGACGCCACCTGCTGCGATTCTCGCACAGTGAGAGAACTGCCCGCCTTCCCCGAGTCAATGGCACCAACGCCGCCCAGGCAAGCGAGGCAGGGATTGTACCTTGCCAATCGAGGATTCGATGTCAGACAAGAGGGGCATATGGGACGCCCGCAGCACCGAGTGAGAAACAGCTGCTCTGAGCTCCCACTCCCACTGGCAGATGGGGCGAAACCGCCGCCAGACGGATTACTTCCGTCTCTTCGGGCGCCTTGTTGAACTTGCTTCCACAGACGGGGTGGCAAGGACGATGAGCAAGCCAGGCAGAGCGTCGCCGTTGCGCTTGAATCGCGAGACATATTGTCTGAGGATAGATATGATATGTACTGTACTACGTGACTCGGACGTACGTTTAGGACATTGCAGTGCAGCACGTGCTCTCGCGCTACACACGTCATCCAGTACTGTACCGTGACTGTACTGTACGCATCGTCTTGCACGGTGTCTACCAGAGAATGCTATAAGCATGGCACTTGTCAGCGAAGTATCTCCATCTTGTTTACCGTTGTTCATAGCATACAGTTACCCCGCACCTCAAACAGGCGAGCGACGAAAATGCCCAGTTATGCGGAGAGCGTGAAGGGTACTATAAATGCTTCACCCCTCCTCCAAGAGGAGAGAAATCCATCATGTGTTCCAGCTGATCACGTCTGGCCTTCGCCAGTCACCTCGGGCGAGGCAGAGGGCCGCCAAGACCTGGGACAATCCGTAAACGTGACGCCTTGCTCTGCCTGCCAGTGCCTTGACGCTGGATGGTCCCCCTTCGCATAGCTGCTGCGGTCTTCTTGCGGTCTGGTAGCAGCAACGCTGCTAGCAGAATGCTTCGCGACTGCTCCCGTTCCAGGCTCATTTTACCAGAACGCTGTCCCATCCGTCGTCAGCGCTCTTCCCCACCGCCTCACCTTTTAATGAGTAAATCTGCAGACCTCATCCAGAGCAACTCACAAGTATTTCGCGTATATTGGAGACGCAGACATCTTTATTGCGTCTGCGGGAAAGCGAACGGCATTCTTGTCTAACACGAGGGCGTATTACACGGAGGCACAACAGCCAGTACGTCCTCGATTCTCTTACGCTGTTTCTGCTAGATTCCAATCCTCCTCTCTTACTCGTGGTTACTGTTGTCGATCTCTGTGCTCATATCGATCTTCAATCTAGATAGTTGAGCTTCTTGAGGTGACGTGTTCTTCGTATCTTAGATCGCGTTAACTCAATCCAAGGACTCCTGTACCCCCAGGTTGCATGCAACTCACTGAAGAATGTCGCGCCCGATGTATTCAGCACGCCTAGTTCCATAGACCGATCCGTTATCCCAGACGACTGAGTTCCCCTCTTTGAGTTCCACTGTAACACCATACATACATCTCTTCACAGACGAATCCCCGAACAGTAGGCAACATTTCCTGATGCAAATGTTGTCTAATCTGCTCAACCTCGAGCCTAAAAGACAGGCTTCGGTCATTTCTGTCGTCAATTGGCGTTGCACCATCATCAGCAGCCATCAATGTGACCTTTCCTGATACTTCAACCCGGACATCCGCCCTCTCGTCGGCTGGACATCAGGCCGATTCTACTACACCTCAAGCGACATCATCGATAGGAGCCGTACCATTCGACTCTCAGGTCCTGGCGTCACGCTTATCTCCGTCCATCGAGGAAACCGCGAGTAGTAAAATCGTCATATCTGAGCCGACATCTGCCTCATTAATCGACAAGTGACAGAGTCTTCCTCTGTATCTACCCCGATTCATGCCCATTGATTTCAACAAGGGTGTCCTTTATACCACCGTTTTCCAACTTGTTGCTAGATACAATGTGCGTCCTCCAGTCGATCACATTCGCAAAACGAAGGTACATCCTAAGTAAATCCCAACAAATAGGGATGATTCGGAGCACCTTAGTTCAATTAAACACGAAAGTTGAGCGGTTTGTGAAGGCTAAGGCTGGAAAGATCGCTATAGCATGGTGTGACATCGCTGATGTGAGAGCATCGTATTCCTCCCAAGTGAGAGCGCGCATCGACGGATCAGAATCGTCGAGAAGAGGGGTGGTCTCCTACAGGGGTTATTATACCATTGCTTCATCGTAAAACGGCTCGAATAGAAGCGGTGCGCGTTGTATGGGCTTTTGATGCCTAAAGGTACCAGTAGACCGACATGAGATTGGAGCAACGAGTTAAGCCTGCCAGTGGACGTGATTCACTTGACTTATGAGTCTCGCACATTCATCAACGTGGGCTTGAACAGCTCGGAGAATGTGGCCTTCCCTTTTCTCTGGTAAGTAGTACCGTCGCATACCTGCAGCCTTGCGTAACTGCGCGTATAGTAGGTAAGCCATGTAAATGGCTGATGTTTTGAAGAGCGCAGACTTCAATATCCACTACACTGGCAGTACGTAGCTCTGTGACACTTTCACGCCACAACACTCTTGCCCCTATAACCACAACAGTCCTCTATGGCCGACGACGCTCTTCGTGCTCTTATATGCCTCGTTGAAGGCGAATCTTCACCATTCATAGTCGAGCCAACCGGGAGTATGGACATGATCGATCTGAAGGAACTCATCAGAGAGGAGCGCAAGAACGGCGTGCTCAGTAGCGTTCTTGCCAAAGATCTGACCCTTTGGAAGGTGAGGATGACCATGGCCAGCGACAGCACAACTAACTTTCCTGCAGGTTGATGTCACACCCCTCCCCATAAATAAGCGGAAGAACCTCATTGGTAAAAACGTCCCGGGTTCAATGAAGCTTGAAGAAGAGCTCGACAACATCTCGGCTCATTGGCCTGCTACCACGCCGCTTAACCCCAAACATCTACACATTATTGTAGAGCTTCCTTCTTGTAAGCGTTGTGTGCATTGAGTCAGCGAGATTTCACTGATCGTGTCTCGATTATCCTCAACATACTATCCTATGCTCTGTAGCAGCGCTACTGGACATACAGGGCATCCTTCAAGCGGCCCTCAAGCTGTACGGTACCTTGTGGGGGAAAGATCTCAATGACATACTACTGGATGTGCCCGATGGCAACGGCCTTAAGTATGTGCCCAAGTCGCGGATGGATGATCTGGAGTTGCGTGCCTTTAAATACAAAGAAGACGCTTTTCTCGTCTGCAAAGAATATGCCTTTGCCTTTGACGAGCTGGAGACCAGATCAGCGAAGAAAACGGGAGGTGGTGTAGTGGTTTTTGGTCATAAAGGAATTGGTGTGTAGTTTGTCACCGATCTTAGATCGTCCTTCTCATGCCAGCACCAAATACGAACTCAGGGAAGACATGCTTCCTCTTCTATGTCCTTTTACGCCGTCTTTGTGCCACGAAGCCTACCGCCTTCCACACGTCGAAACATTTCGTCGTTTTCAAAGACACTGGGGTTACAGTGCACGACGCCGCCAAGGAGGAGTACAATGTTCTCCCAGCGGAAACCTGGGCTCTTACCGACTCCAATGAGTACAACAAAGAGCCGTGCACGACATTTCTCTGCGCCTCCGCGCGGGGCCAAGCTTGGATTGTGCAGCCAACCTCTCCTGCGAAGGATCGATGGTATCAATGGTCCAAAGAGTACCATGCGGGAATTTTTGTGATGCAATGTCCCACCTATGAAGAGTTGATTGCACTTGGGTTCGTTTAGTCTGATTGTCCCAAGCGTCTTCGTTTCATCTGAGCTTCTCTTACAGCACGATATTCGGTCTCGATCTCGACCGTTTCCGAGAGCAAATTGAGTTATGGGGTCCTTCTGCGCAGACCTGCGTCACGTTGACTCGGGATCCACTGGGAATTAGTGATCATATTGATCGTGCGACAAGGGCGGCCCAAAAGTTCGTTGAGAAACCCAACAGTTTCGCCGACCCATATCAGAAAAGGTCGGATACAGATTCTCACATACTTTTGACTATACGGCCGAGGGATTCACAGAGAAATTCCATAGCTGGGGATATAGAAACGAAATTCCTCCGTAATCTTGTCGATAAGGCCATCAAAGAACTAGATGCCGCTAAGCAAGTCGACTTTTTCCACACGATAAGCACACATCTCTGGCCCGGAGCACCTACAGGCTACATCTTCGAAAAGTTTCTTCATGCCTGGCTCTTTGCCCCTCCGAGGTTGGAGGAACTGTCTTGTACCCCCTGTTCTCCTGGGTCGCCCAAACCCCTTCACTCCATCCCGGTGTGCAAGAAAGTGATGGCATTCAGCGGAATGTCGACTTTCAGGAGTGCGAGCACGCACGAGACTCCGTTCTGTTGGCTCCCTACCTCCCAAGCGTTCCCGGTTACCGACGCCATCATCTGCACAAATACGCATATTATTACTATCCAGTCGACTGTCTCTTCCCACCATGATCTGAACGTAGAGCAATTCAAGAAAATCCAAGCAGCTTTTCTCAAATCATTTCAGCGTAATCGCCAGTGGTGTCACGTGTTTATTACCAACGAGGAGGACAAGGCCAAGGCGTTACGGGAACAAGTATTTAGGGGCCTCCCAAATGACGTTGATATTTACTCCGCTGTCCTTGGCATGAATAATTTTCGCTTAACCGCCAAGGATTTAACAGATGTAGAGCGAGTCAGGGTAAGTAGACTTCGGCTGTATATGCTCGGCGCTGACCAGACGTCGTCAGAGCGAGGTCGACAAGAAAGACACAAGTGAGGCGGAGGAAGGGCAGGCAATTAAGGCATCTGGTTCTATGACCCGGGGATGAGCAACAGGTGTGGACTTAATTCCCTGCTCCTGAGCACGGCTAATGAACTCATATTCAGGTTACGCGTGCTAAGTTACTTCTGTGGCGGGTAGATGGATACCGACTTGGGCCAGAACTGACTTGAATGTTCATGCGTGCCTCGACTGGAACTCTGTCTCTGATTGGTTTCGCCACTTTTTATCTCTATCTTGCTGAAAAGACCATGCGGGTACAGAATAGGTAGTCCGTTCATCGCCACCTGGCCGCGTCCTCACGTGTCAAACCCTATGTTATTGTTATGAGATTATTGAATCGTTGAATTTAGTCCCTGATGTTGCCCCAGTTGGCGCCCGCGCGGATTTGCCTGTGCTAGGAGGTGAGATGTGTGTCGCTGAACTCGACACCCACTCGAGATGAGGGTGGATGTAATACAGGTTACAAATTCAGTTATAGGAGGGTTTACTCTCAGGGATGAGAAGAGCGCTGTGGAGACTAGCAGCACCATGACCGCGACGGTCATGGGGGCTTATAAGAGCGTCTTGGCGGTCAAATATTAGTTACAACGTAAGTCGTGAGCGCCACTGGCGATGAGAACTTGGATCTTTGCACCTCCCAATCTTTGGCAGTCTCGCACCACAAGCACTACGCATAAACCACAAGCGAGGGGAAGAGTTCACAATGGAGCAGAGCCCCATCAAAGTGTGACCCTCCGTCATCAATCGAGCCTCGCAAAGAAACTGCCGCCTCTGTAAAATTGAGTACCATGACTCTCCGAGTCGGACGCACGGAAGAGAGAGTGACTCGGACGTGCACAAGGCCGTCACGTGAACTTGATTACTGTGCAAACCAGAACACCGCCTGTTTTGTCTTTCCAAGCGCATCTCGCTGCATCAGTTGTGGGGGTTACCGATGATGATGGCGAGGAAACCACTCGACACAACCATGAGGTGATGCCTTCCTTTCCGTCCTCGATGGGGGGGCAGTGGGTGACTCTGCGTCGTCAAATGGAGGGCCGAATTCGCGAGTAATAGGAAATCATCGTTGGTTTCCGGACACCAAACAGACGACTCATGACCGTCCAACCCTTCTGAACACTGGAGATTCCACGAATGGTGCACGGCAAACCGGATGCCTGGGATCCTCAAATCTGCTTAGCGTGGGGCGACTCAGAAACGCCACACAAAAATATAGCTAAGTAGAGGCAAGTATGGCGAGCCAGACACATGGCACTGAAATCGCATATTATGAGCTCGTTGTCAGTTTCGAGTGGTGGCCTGCATTGGCCTGCAAGCCACTGGAAGGGGCAGTTGTGCCTCCTCTCCTGTCGTTTGGCATCATTCCATTGTGGTGATTGTGGCGTAGCGGGACGAACGGCAAACGCTATGCTGGAGACGTCAGAGCTATCGTCATTGTGCCATGATTGGTACGTAGGGCTAATATACAAATACCTCCACAGGGATTGAGAAGGGGGGCGGGAGAGTGCGTTTTGTCAGTCGCCACGAGGCAGTGTGTGGACTGTATCTCAGGCTAGTGATCGCGTTCTCGGGCATCACGTGTCGCCGCGGTGGCAAACGAGTTTTTACACCGTGACTTTCAAAGTTGCCGCTGGGCGCTGGCACAATCAACCCACCGAGGATACCCTCCAGGATCGAATTTTCCTTGAAGGTGCGAAAGAGCCAAGGTATCGGCTAGCAGTGAAAGGGGAAAATGGGTAGGCATACCCCGTCGACGCGCTCGAGCATGTTTGATGCAGAGGTTGAGGCAGCGAACGTCCATCGCACCTGCCTGCTCCCGGAGTCTCGCCCCCCAGCAGTCATTTCTGCGAGTAGTTTGGGTCCACGCAGCGCACAGGGAGCAGCAGTCATCGGTCCATCAACCGTCGTGTTGGCATTGTTGTTGATAAGCTCGTTCTATGGGGTTTTGGGTTGGAGAGGCAGAAAGGTGAAAGGAGTGTGCAGACGGACAATAACTTCGTCGTCATCATTTGCGTCGCGCAACTCGTGCACATCTTTGACGACGACGCGGATAAGATCTTGCTTGCTCAAAGACAGGGTGCGCAGCACATCAAGGCAGCGTGTGACGAGTCCTGAAGGAAGTGCTTCCTGCAATACCATGTCCTGGAAACACACCCGTCAGCAACGCGACTGCAAGACGAAGATGGATAGTAGCACGTACGGGCAAATTGCTCCAGCCGCCGACACCCAATCTCATCAGCATAGTCAAGGTTCAGCGCGAGGCACAGAAGCTCAGCAAGTACAAACTCGTGTTCATCAGTTACTTCGTCATCACCTCTCCCAGGTTCCTACCCTTCCTCTTCTCGCCACCTCAAAGCGACACTCACATCAAGCATCAGCTCGGGATCTGTTTATATAGTCGAAGCCGGCGGTGTACGGATTACGGCTCAAAGCGAAGAGAGGCAGGGGTACAGTTGCCATCTTCGATAGCTGATCGGCAATGATCTGATCTGTCAATCGCTCTATTCAGGAAATAATACATCTCTTCTAATCAGCTCACGAGTCTTTCCTTACCGCGTGGCGTATCGAATATCGCGTACAGCTTCATGCACCCTGATCCGGCTCAACTGGAACAGCTGCATTGAAATCCGAGCATCTTTCTATCGCCAATGCCACATAGCCGCCTCTCCTCCTTTGTCTCGGCATCTAGCTCTTCATCTGTCCTGGTGTCCCCTTCTCCGCCCCAAGGCTCGTAGGGATTACATGCCATCTGCGTAGAGAAAATGTCGAGTTTTTAATCCAGCCCACGAATGACCGACACATGTCGAAGCCCTCACCTGCATTACTTTCGCCAAAACGTGGCGTCCGTTCTGCGCGTCCGCCTCGACTTTCGCGATCACCTCTTCCAACACCCATTGCCGCAAGACGAAACGGGGATTCGCAAGACGAACCTCTTTCTCACGACGGGCTTGCCAATCCACGCCTTCCGTGTTTGTGCCGCCCCACTCTTCCTTTTCGCTCTCAATACGGGCAGCGTACTTCTCGAGCCAACTCTTCCATTGCTCCGAAGCTCCGTCCAGCTGTGGCACCTCACCAGTGGAGGTGTATCGAAGAAGCGTGTCGATGAAAGGGTCCAAAGACGATGACAATGCTGGCCGGAAGCGTGCCAGATGTCGGAAGGTGAGATGGAAGTCCAGCTTGTGGTCCGCCAGCATTGCAAAGAGAGGCTGTACCAAAGCCGCGTCGTCCTTCTCTTCGGCGCGCCGAAGCCCAAGTCGCTAAAGGTGATATACATTGAGCCAAGAAGATCCAGTACTAGAAGAATATGGAGCGGACATGCCTGGCGCATCCTTGCGTTGAACTCTACCTCGTACTCGCGCCGGAAAAGATCCTCGAGCTCTTCCTTGACTAGAGCGACGCCCCTGTCACTCCACTCATCCTTCTTACCTTCCTTTGCCCATCCTGCTGTGACGGCTTTATTACCCAATTCGGCCTCGGCGCCGACAAGAGGTGCGAGGGCATTGAGTAGTGCTCTCAGTGCAAACAAGCTGCTCGTCCATTGTGAGCGCAGCAGGGTAGTAGAGGTAAGAATACTCACATCATTTCCGGCTGGAACTGGAACCAAGGATGACATCATCATTAACGACAGAGGGACACTCAAGAGAGCCTACCTTGTATGCGTACCTGCCCTCCTCATCTGTATGATTGCAGATGTGCATAGGGTCAAATATGTCCATAAAGGCATAAGGTCCTAGTGCTTCTAGTCAGAGATGTGGCATGTACGTCAAGCGCTATCAAACCCACCGTAATCAATAGTTAAACCAAGCAATGAAACGCTAAAAAGGTTCCATGAGTAAGCGCGTTCCGGGCCTCTCCTAGAGTTGCTCACTTGTCCGTGTTGATGACACCGTGCATGAATCCGTACGCTTGCCATCCTGCAACCATCCTCGCGTTTCTCCTTGTACACTCTAATATCAACTCGCGTGCCCATGCGCTTCCTTCAGGTCTTTTGATACGCAACACCTGATCAGCGACCCATTCGCCCAGCACATGCAGCGCGTCCAAATCAGCTGGCTGCTGGCCTCCGCCGAAAAAGAACAGCTCCTTGGGTGGGTTCAACGCCTCGAATGATCCAATACGCAGAAAAGAGGGTGCGACCCGCGTCACGACGCACGCGGATTCGCGGCGTTCGCGTATAACGGATATTGAAGGGAGGTATATGATAGAGAGGGAACGTGTAGTGGGTATTCCCAGAGCGTTCATGGCTGGGTCCTCACAGTTAGATGAAAAAATAATTAAAGGTAGGGGAGGGTGCTCACCTTCTGCGCATAAATACTCTCGTATCGACGAGCGCACGACTGCGAGGCCGTCAGCACGCCGTGAGAAAGGGGTGCGTCCCGCTCCTTTCACTTGAAGCTCGTATGTGGTCTCAGGGTCGGAAGGGTGCGGTGTCGCATCTGCGAATATCGTTAGAAGAGACTTACATAATGGTATGTGGGGGTAAAGGGACGGCAAATGACGCACGGATTGAGATCGCACGTCCGTCTCCGAGTTGTCCTGCCCAGGCACCAAATTGATGGCCGCTGTAGCGGAGCGACCACGGTGCAAAGGACACGTCTGACTCGTCGCCTGATATGAGCATGGCGTGACCTCCGAGGACGTCAATGAGCTCTTGGCGCGTCGCGACCGCCTTGCTATCCTCTGGGTGCTGCCGCTCCTGTGAGCCAGCCTGGCCCAGAAGAGAGGGTTCCCCAACAACTTCAAAGGCATCTCCAACATCCAGATGCGGCAAGCAATCTCGCAGTCCGGTATCGGACAGACCCAAGAGTTCCATCGGATTGCTCCTGCAGGCAGGGTATAGCTTCTGCAGAGGTTCGTTGGCATCCGACCCTGTCTGTTCCGCGGATTCTGCTGGGTTCAAGGCCTCTCGTGCGGCGAGCCATTGCTCCACGTACTCCTCCTTATCGAATGCTTCAGGCGGATCCTCCGGTGGCTCGATCTCGTAAGGAAAGGGTAGAGGGAATGGTGAGACGTGTGAGAAGTGGGCCTCTGGGGAGATAATTCGCCCGCGACGCTGGATAGACGGATTGTTCCTCAAGGCATATTTGAAAGCAGAGACGGAGGGTGTTGCGGGATCCGGGGTGAGATTGTGAATGAGAAGCTTAGAGGGAGGGGGAAGAGGGAGGGCAGAAATGGGGTACTTTGTGTGTGACGACATCATGCGTGCGATTCCCCGCATGCAGGAGTAAGGAGACGTGAATCGACACTGTGTCTCTACCGAGTGGAGAGCAGAGCACCATCATGATGACCCATCGCGACGGAATCGGCCCGGTAACACTTTCACGTTCGACTCGGACTCGGGACTCGGACTCGCTCAGCTTGAGAACGTCCCGTCGTTAACATGCCTCTGAGAGTCGGCTACGGTATGCGCACAGGCGCAAACAACTTCCATCTCTCATTAAATCATCCTCCCAGTTCGCGAACACTTTTCCTCCCCGCTCCTGCAATTCGCTATCGACGATCGTGAAAAAACTTTCACTCTCGTCGAGTGTCCTAGTATGCGTCTCGAATCATAGCCAATAGATTCCCCATGTTGATTACGACAAAAAAAAAGGTGGAACTGGTCAATTAATATCGCGCCTAACAAATGACGAGATCGATGTAGCGGTGTGAGTTTAAAATCTTCGGCTGCGACCGCAGACAGCTTGTCAATGTTGTCATTCCTTGACCTGACTCGTTGACAGCGCGCTCACTGACGCACTTATCTCCGGCTTGGCCAACGGGTCGGAAGCATACAAGCTCATTGGCAGCTACGTTAGCTCGCCGCTAAATTGGTTCGCTTCTGTCGCGCGCTTTCTATGCATTCTGACATCTGATCCCGACAACAGGGCGGTCATCGTGGGTCCAGCGTCCAAATGTCAGAGCATAGCCAATCTAGAGGAGGGAACGCCCATCGGCATTTCGCGCGTTGGCAGCGGGAGCCAGACCATGGCGTACGTCATGGCGCTCCAGCAGGGCTGGGTGACAGACAAGCTACATTTCAAGGGTACAAACGCCGTTTTAATTTCGATCAAAGTCACTCTAATCCTCTTTTTTTTTTTTAGTCAATAACGATATTCGCGGGCTGATCAATTCAGTCAATGACGGCTCTACGAGCGCGTTCATGTGGGAATGGTTCACCACCAAACCTTTCGTTGATGCCGGCCAAGTGCGATTTGTACGTCATGGGCCGCTTCGCGTCCTCGCGCAGTCAAACTGGCTTCGTGTTGACCCTATGTTCACCGACCGCTTCCATATTTCGGATAATCGGACAGATCGGCTCGGTTCCAACTCCCTGGCCATCATGGCTGATCGCCGCTCATCCATCACAAGACCGCGCGCCATCGCACGAGTTGCGCGATTTCCTCCAAACCCTCTCGTCATACGTGGTCGCCTTTGACGCGTCAGAAAACCGCGCCGGGCCGAACGTTGAGTTCATTAAAGAGAAATTTGGGTACCCGGAGGAAGACATCAGGGTTGAGTTGATTCAGCTGTCGACTTGACATGTGACACATTAATAACTCTCACCATGCGCGAACTCTAGGCATGGCTCGAAACTGTCACCTACCCGAAGGACTGTGCAGCTATCCCGGAGAGTGTTATTACCGATACCCTAAAGTAAGCGTCAACTGTTAGAAGCTTTGTGACATGTTAACAGGGCCTGTATGGGCACCAAGCATGCTCGAGAAGGCTGGTGTAGTGAAAACGCCGGAGGGGCGTCAATTTAATATCACGACCTTTATCGATACAACAGTGGTAAAGTTGACATGATATGTAATGCTAAAGGCTCCAAATGAATGTAAGTGCATGTCCTTGTGGTCTGACCATCCCTATTGGTTATAGTATTATGCGAAGGTATTGGAAAATCGCCAGTCCCGCCATGTATGAACGACATACATGTGAAAATAAGGTTAGCAGTATAAACTGTCCAAATAGCGGATGCTGTGGTAGAAAGCATCGAATAGAAGTAGGAAAAACCCGGTTCTCGACCGTCTAGTCTAGTTTTGAAGTGAGGCTTGGAGGGTGAGTCTCACCGTTGAAGGGGAGGCAGTACGTTATGCCAAAATTTCATGGTAACTCGGAATCGGATGGTGGTATTGTTGACACGAGCCTGGGAAGTTTCACTGGTTTGAAAACGGCACAATAAAAAATAAGGAGGGGACGGACCTGAGCCAGATTCTCGTTGTCGTGCTCTTCTCCATAATTAATTCCCATTCCCGTTTGGAGCTAGCATCACCACACAGGGCGTCCAGGAGAGACTGACGTCCCTCCTTTGTGCCTCCACCTTCTAGAATCCATTCGCCATGCCACCCCTCTCCAAGACCTGGGCGCACGTGTGGGCCTAAACGTGCGAGCCAGACGTGCCTTTTCACCCGTGCAAAGCCATTAGGGGAGTGTGGGCTAGGAACCATTGCATGAAGGAAGGTGAGAGAAAGCTCCGGTTCCTCCTCGCGAGGGAGGACCGCGATGAACCGCGGGTTGACCGGCGGTCGGGCGATGTGCGCATAGTAGAGGGGCGATGGCAGCGAGAGTGGTTCCGACAAGGGGAGAACCGCCGAAGGGGTGTAGGGCACAAGGCCAGTCCCGTCAAAAATCATCCATGATTCTTGGGAGTATTTGCCACCGGATGACAGGTCGCCAGTCGACGATCCCAGCCGATCTGCGGGTGGCAAATATCCAAGATTACAGACCACGTCTCCGACTGAAAGATGGTGCCATAGCCCGGCGTCGTCCAACTGCCCTTCGCACGCGGCGATTGCGCCATGATCCAACTCCGAACAAGGAAAATAGACACGTAAGATTGGCGCGCGGAGACGGGATGTCGCGGCACGCATGTCATGTGGTGCAGGTGGTGCAGGTGGCATCGGTACGGATCCGGCTAGGCGAGGAGGATGCGGTGACCGGCTGCCTTGGCGGCTGTTGTATGTCGATGAAAGACTGGAAGCTGTCGTGGAGGCCAAATTGCGGTTCGGTCGCCGAAACAGTATACCATCATCTTCGGACGCTGAGCCGGATACCACGGGCGCACACTTCCGACCCCTCCAACTCCCAGAGTAAAGCTTCAAGCCAAGGGGCTTCGCAGAGGGTGGAGGGGGTGGAACTTTGTTTTTTCCCAGTATGGAAAAAGACTTGAGTGAGAGGCTTCGTTTTGGTAGCTGGCCTCCCGAGGTACGACGAGAACGCGTGGATGTCTGGGGCAAAGAGAAAAAACGAACGCGCTCTCTAACTGGTTGCTGTGCAGCGTGGCTCTTGCTTTCAACATGATTCGGGATGAAAGACAACGGGGCAGGAAACACGAGCTCTCGTGCTCCTTCTTGCGAAATGCTACGGTACCGTAATGAGGGATCCTCGAGTTCTTCTGAGACTGGTGACAAGGCACTGTGTATAAGTGCCTGCAGGAGCAGGACCATACGTGAATGTGCTTGACAGAGTGTCATATATTTTTGTGTCTTCTTTTCCAAGACAGGGATCCTATCCCGGGATGAAAGCGTTGCTAGGGCATGCGTGGGGTAGAGGTGCAACGGCAATTGCTGCGAAATTACTGATGAATTATCGTTGTCACCTCTATCTCACATAGACGAGATCTGCGGCACTCACTGAAATCGTTCAGGTCGTTTAATTGGATATCAATGTCCGCGGATGGGTCAAGGTCGGCATAACGGAGGCAATACTGGTAACCGGGGACATAAGCAGACAGTACAGCATCCCGCAGTTCGGGGTGCTGCAGAACGTTTCGACACGCTGTGGAGGTAAGGGCGAGAGACCGAAAGTCATGCCACAGGGTGTAGCGAAGAAAGTTGGCAAGGATACGGGGCTCCTGGAGCACGCTAACCAAAGAGATTCGAGTCGAAGCGGGCGGGTAAGAACAGAGAGGTGAAGACGTGCGAAACGTCGATGGCCCTGCCAGTGGGTCGGGAACGTTATAGAGAGATGGGACCGACAGCAGGGAGCAGGGGAGACCCCTCGGAGAGCTAGCTATACGAGGATATGGAATGGAAGGAGAACGATGGCGATCATCGGTGGGGAGCTGGACATCGATAGCAGACATAGTAAGGAGAGGCGGAGAGGACGAAAAGGAGAGGAGTCTGGCTGTTATGGGGAAAGATCCATATTAATGCCTTGGTCGAGCCTCGGAGGCTCAATAATAAAATAAACGAAACCAATGGGCGTCTTCACACAAGCACGTTTACTTCCTGTCATCCCGGTGGTATGTTAAGCAGTTTATTTGGCGCTCACCGCATCGCATCCACATGCTTCACCGCCGGTTAATACTATACTTCACTTCCCACCTTAACCTTAAAGTCCTCGCTCCCCCCCCACTACCCCCACCTGCACCATCTTCTCCCCTTTGACTGCAAAGCAAATAACACAGTTCTCACCGTCTGGGTGCATTCCGGCAGCTGACCCACCCACAGCCGTTTCCGCAGCCTAGATCAGCTGATCCCCAGGTCACCATGATTACAATCAAGCCCCATAATGTAGTGGGGCGGGGCTCGGATCCGAGTCTCCAAGGGACAAGGCACGGCGCCACAGGCCCTAGGCCGCAAGCCACTCCCAACCCAATTCTCCAATAGCACGTGTGCCCCTCTAACTTTTCAGTGCTATGGTAGCATTAAGACGATAAGTAGCGTTGTACGGATACCCGCTACTGCATACTTTGATGCTCCGTGGCAGTGGCATTGCACCCATCAAACGACCCTTCCACGTGTAATCAACATGCTGCCGAGATTTCAACGGTTGGTCCGAGTTGAGTCGGAGGGCACCTCCGAGTCGGACCGATCACGGCGACCGATGCAGCGGTGCAAGCTGCGGCGTTCTAATTTGCCTAAATACAGGCGAGAGCATTGCTCTCGGCCCAATTGCTCCATGAATTCCACATTCAAGCTTACTCAAGTCTCACGCTACAGTTCAATGCAAAGTATGCAGTAGGCTTCTTGAGTTTGGTTTCTGTGGGTAGAAAACAAAATCTCGGATGGAACTCTCTAGTCATTTAAATGATCGATTGGGAAAAAGTTCAGCTCTCTCAGGCTGTGCGACTCCAACTCCCTGTCCTTTCTTCCCCTCTTGGAGGGTGATTTATTTTTCCGATCGTGCCGTCATTCTCAAAGGCCTTATTGCGCCGGCTAGTTAGAGCATCTGAGTTTCTACCACCTGACAGGGCATGACAGCACCGTCAATCCAGTGTCAGCACTTAGGCATGTACTGTGCGGAATCATCCCCGACGAGTCCCGGCTTCGCGCACGTTGGATCTCCTCTCCTCTTTTCATCTACTGCACAGCTAAGATGGCTCGGGAAGAACAAGTGTTCCCTCACACAGTGTACTAAACGTGGAAAGGAACTTTCCTCCCTCCTTTTTTGCGTTGCATCAATTGTGCCGTGGCCAGCTCAATCCCCGTCTGGCCATCATCTAACTGACTCTGGGGTTAGAAATGCTGCCGGAACTCCATTTTCACGGCCACTAGGTTGCTCACCTCGTGATGATCCTCGTTCGATATTCTCTGTGGCTCTTCTGCTGCTGAGGAAATGCCAGTGAGGCAGAGAGACTGCCAAATCTGCGGGATACGTTCGGCTCTCCTTGTTGGCACCATGCCCATGTTGAGCGGTCTGCACGGCCTGTGGCGTATCGCTACCTTGTTCCTGTATCATCCCAACTTCCCAAGGATGATCTACCATGTTATCAGTCACTACGGTCTGTCGAGCGAGCGTTCTGATTGGTTGATGATGTCGTGATAGTTACATGGCTACATGCATTCCCCCGAAGGTTCCAGGCTTCTTTCATCACGAACGCACCAGTTAGGTAGCCCGTAACTACTTTCTACTTCCGTCGGTGATGACCCCCTGCCCCCTATAGCGGTGGCGCTGCTAAATAAAATGTGCAATGTCCAGCTGATTGTCACCTGGTCACCGGGTCCAATTATGAATACCGATTACTTTTCTGTATTTCTACCATGTATTCTGAGATCTTCACAATACAGTGTTCATGACAATCTGATCCGAGTCATTCATCCGCCGAGTCTGGTGGGTCTTGAGATCACGTGCCCGTGAGAAGCCTGCCACAGCTGAGCAACTGTGAGTCTGGGCATCGGGGCATCGCTGTTTGACCTGAACCTAATAGGACGCTATGTCTGACGACGACGAACGTTACAATGTACGCTCACACTCTTATACACCTGGAGGAAGCTGAATACCCCTTCTCTGAAGGCACGCCCTGGGGCTCAGCAACGATATCTCGCAAAAGACATCTTCGGCAGCGACTCTGAGCTGTCCGACGCTCCTGATGCAGAGGGTACGCAGTTTTTCCGCCGTCAACGATAAATGGATTACGACGTTCTCTTTCAGAGGAAAATCTGCCACCTCGCTCACGTCCGACGTCGGCGCCACCAGAGGCAGGAGAAGAGTCGACTGATGACTCAGCGGACGAGTACCGACAGTCACGCGCGATTCCACAGAAGCGGAGACGGCAGCGACGACGTGAGCGTGGGGAGGATGATGGGCAAGTGGTACGCGTTGGCAAGGCGCAGCGCAAGCGCAGGGTCAAGGTGAAAAAGGGACCGACCGAGGAGGATTTGCTAAATCTCCCTCCCGAAGAAGGTGCACTTATAGTCGTTTATCGCGGACTGGGCTGACGAGAGACCTGGGCCGGTTGTTGTTGGCGTGGAACGAGTAGCCAAGAAGCTGCGGCTGGATATGGAGATTGACACGATTTTGAAGAGCAACAAGGCGTCGCGGCCGAAGAAGCGAAAGAAGGAGGATGACCTGGATCAGTTTGCAGATGCGGAGGTGTCCCAGCTGCGGGAGGAAATGTTGAACGCAGCGGATCTCGACGAGCAAGCTAATCGCGAAAAATTGCCAGCGACATTGAAACTCAAGCTATTGCCCAAGGTCATGGGTGCTCTCAGAAAGTGCGTGCTTTGTCTACAAACTTTCACGATGACACTTAATTTCCTTACGTTCACAGGAGCTCTCTGTGGCAATCTATCGTAGACAATAACCTTCTGGAAGGTGTGCGGCGGTGGTTGGAGCCGTTGCCAGACAAGTCACTGCCAGCTCTAAACATACAAAAGGAATTTTTCGGCATCCTGCCTATGCTGGACATCGATACGGCTGTTCTCAAGGAGTCCAAACTAGGGCGTATCGTCCTGTTCTACACCAAGTGCAAACGGGTGACGCCGGACATTGTGCGGACGGCCGACGGACTCGTGTCTGCTTGGTCTCGGCCAATTATCAAGAGATCTGCGTCATATCGCGACCGGGCGATACCGATGGCGGATGTGTCGACCGCCGATGGTAGCGCAACACACGAACGTCTGAATGTTATTCTCGCGCGAGCGAAAGAGGGCGAGCGGAATCGTGTGCGGAAGAACGCGGTGATGATTCCGCAGCGAGAACTCGGGTCATACACTGTGGCGCCACGGTCGAACGCGGGGGTGTGGAAGAACAATATCAGCGTGGATATGGACATTGAGAGGAGGCGGCGGAATGCGGATAGGTTGAGGAGCCTTACGCGGAAGATGGGGTCTCAGAAGGTGTAATGTAATAATTAGGCAAGCGTGAGAGAATAATTGTGGCTGAGAATAGCTGGGATTGAAAGTTAACATGTTCGGGCGCCAAATTGAGTTTGAACATGCTCATTGTTATTGTCATCATCTCGTCGTGTCGTCTTTAAACAAACTAAACTAACCAGTCCCTTCCCTCTCATTTGCCTCGTCTTATCATTATGCCTAATCCTCCTCTCACAAGGCGCAGATCTGCCCTCTTACCAAGCGCTCCTTCTCCGAGGACTCCCTCTATGCGTTCCCCCGCTCAACAGCCTTTACATCTATCCTCAGCCGACAATAGGAAGAGCTCAGACAGCTGGAACAGCTCAAACAATGACCCAGCTGATGATTTAGACCTCGAGTGGAAACCTGAACATGTCCTTCTCCTTACAAGGGTTTGTCTTCCCATTCTTCGTATTGTATCTCCCTAACATACCTCACCTCTCCAGACTCTCGATGCTCTTCCTGCCCATGTACTCACTCCCTTCATCGGTCCCGTTCCGCCTTCAAACCTGCTCGACAAGATTGCCCGTGGTGTAGCTCAAGCCAAAGGTCCAAACGAATGGCCCTACTCACTACGCGCTACCCGCGCTAAACTTGTTGAGCTTTGCCGTGCTCGCGCAAAGGAAGTATCTGCCGAGCAGAGACGGCAGAACATTATTGAAGAAGAGGACGGGGACCAGGATCTCGAACAGTTTCGTGAGGTCCTCAAGCGTACTACTAACATCAAGCGCCCCCTCTACCGTCAATCTAGTATGGACTTCATGAAGTCTGCCAAGCTCGAACTATGCGATACAGACCCATTTACCAGGTATTTTACATTCCCATTCTCGTTCCGCTCGTTTTAATCTTGTCTTTTTACGATGCAGAACTTCTCACCGCCTCCATCGCTCCGACCGCATGTTCCCCAACCCCGTTTACCATCCTTATGTGCGCCCATCGTCCGTTGATTCTCAGACTCTCAACATTTCAACGCCCTCCTCTACCACATTACACTCTTCTCGTTCGGCAGCTACTCAGTGGAAAAAGCAGCCTTCGAACTCATCTTTCCGCCGCTCAGTATCTACTATGTCAACCAATTCTTCGTCTTCTCTGCAATCGCTTCCTCGCGCCCCTGTACGGCGCACTGATTCGTTTGGAGAAGCGCGCAAGTCAATGAAGCGTGCTCCCTCCTTTAGCGTTGCTGCGAAAGGCTCAGATGTGAGCTCCGATGAAGAGGAGAACCTCCGCACGAAACAGACCAAGAAGGCCCGCCGTGGCGCGGACCAACGCATCGGCAAGACGCTATCGAGTTCGGATGATAGCCCTGCTCGTCGCCCTCGTATGAACCTTCAGAGAAATCCGTCTATGTTCGGCCCCGAGCTTCCTCACCGGTCCCCACCTCCAACGACCCATTCGCACCTTGCACCCGCTCACTTGTCTGTACAAATCCCTGCCATGGGTGCTCACCCACCCCCACCCACTCCTCCCCCCCGCACCCCTTGCACCCAGCGCACGCTTCGTCGTATGCGCCCTATCCCGCCACGTGCTGCACGCCGTATCAGTTTTAGTAGCCAGGGTGAGAATGATATAGTCTCCGAGCCTGTGGACATCATTCCCAGTGAAGGTCTCGGCCACGGGCTGGACAGCGCATTCCAATTGCGTTGATTTCGATGGCTCATCTGACACCCCGGTTCCCTCGTCCCTTGTTCAAAGCGCCCCGCTTCCACAAAAGGGTGGCCTTGTTTACACCCTTCCCTATTCGACTGCATCCTTTCTTCTTGGAATGTCCGATGGCCGTAATTCACCCGGTCCGCCGTTCTTCCTAAACGCCATCATTGCTCCTTCGGTTCTCTAACTTGATCTTAACAACACTCCTTCACACGCTCATTCACCCCTAATATTGCTTGGGGATCATCTCACTCATTGCTTTCAACTTCGTTTTACGTCATAACCCCTGACCATTTGCAGTGCCCTTACCAACATCGTGTTCGTTCTCCGCGACCCAAGTTCGCGTTGCACCCCCTCACATTCATCTGGATCTGCTGCTATCCATTCAAAGGACATTCCCTACATCCCTACTTGCACATATCCCTTCATCGGCCAATATCACCTGTACAATACCGTGCATTACATCAAAAAAAAACTCATTTTGTTACCATGTACAAGTTGCCCCGGGCATACGCCATACTCCATGCACGCAGCTATCCCCTTTACATTGTCTGCGCACGGCTCTTGGCGTGTGTAGCTGTCGATACTTGTTACTACAGTCACTACCGTTTGGCCACGTCTCTTCTGCTCCCTTACTATCTCTCTCTTCGTGTACTTTCTTTTGATCCCTTTTTCGGTCTTGCGCCGTTGGTCTGTCTTTTCTTGTTAAGGTCGAGTGGGAAGTTCGCAGTGCTGGTCCTGCAATTCATGTATGAGTATCATCAGAGTAGCGAGTTGAATCGACTGAAAAAGTTGTGATTTGTGTCTTCATTCGTGTCGTGTTGGGTGAAGCAGAGGAACTACTCCATAAAACGGGTGCGAGCCTCAAGAGGACGCGTCTGCAAACTTGCCCATCCGTATCAACGCTATTTGTCAGTCGGAACTGCCCGGTTATGCTTATTAGTTGGTAGCACCAACATAATATCTCCACGTCCCCTGGGCATCGCCGGTTCAACTCAGAAAGATGCCCACTGCTAAACCCGAGTTGTTGTCGGGACCGGATGCAAGTCTGACGTAAGGGGAAACATGGAGTCTGAGTGCTCGCACTATAGATCTTTGACCATGACAGCGATTGATTAGAATAGAGCGTTCATCTACATGGCACAGGCAGAAATGCACGGAGGTGGGTTGTATACTGCGCGTACTAAAAACGCAGGGCGACTACAGCTTCCTCTTCCTCTTCCTATAAAAAGGTACAGAATACCGATTCATAATTCTACTTCAGCATTTATAAGACACAAGACGAGAGGGCACCCCAGTACTCACAGAAGTACCGGGAAGGCAGAATTGATTGGGCACTGTAGATGTGTCTGTGTGTGTGCTACGAGGCCTCCGCCAGCGCAGCCGCAGACGCCTCCTCCGCTCGCGCGATCCTCTGCCTACGTCGCTCCGCAATCTCCGCACGTTTGTCGGCGATGAGCACCGCCGCGCGTTCGTCCCATCGATGCGCCCAGTAACCAAGATAACCAAAAGCGAGCATCGAGATGACGTGCCCGCCCGGGTCTGCATTCGAACCAAAATGGGAACGATAAAGATACCCGCAATCAAAACCAAAAAAAAGAAAGAAATTTATGGAGAAGAGGACGTCAGCAAGCTTGCCAGCAGGAGCAGCAGGGGGAGGAGGAGGAGAGAGGCGGCGCACTTTCGAGTAGATTGCGCTTTTGGATGCCGAGTTGGCCTATGCGGGCGCCGAGCCCGAAGAGGGAGAAGCCGAGGATGGAGCTGAGCAGGGCCATGTGGTGTCGAGTTGGGGCGTCGCTCAGGTCGAGATTGTTGAGACTGTGATATATGCGAAGGTGTTTCAAGGTGAATGGTCCGTCAGTGGTCGCGGCACACAGATAGGACACGCCACCGGATTAATTATCAACAGCTGTAAACACTCACTTAACCACGCGGCCACCGTGACTGGCACTGGCATAACTAACGATAATACTGGCTTATATACATTGTTTCTCTTCTATCACCAACCAGTGGTTGGGACAGTTAAATTAATACGGAGTCGTTACAGTAAACCAGAACGACAGCACCGTCACCCACTTTGTCAGTACATCCTGTCTTACAACAGGTTCTAACCTAAACGTATGCTTTCAGTTCTGTCGGATTGGAAGCTATTCGAGCAGAAAAAAAAACCATGTAAAAATATGCGGGATCTCTTTAGGTACACGTCGAGAAGAGTGGCAAATACTACAGTTTTTTTGGCTCACTCTGTATATGGTTCGACAACATCCACAGGATCTCCTGATGGCCCTCGCCGACCAAACATTGAACGTGGTCCCGCCCAGCTCGTGCTGCGCATGGAGATTCGCGCCACGGTCGACTAGCAGTTGTCGCAGCCCTGAGCCTACCGTAGTATGTCGCCAGATGCAGCAGAGTCGAGTGGATGTCACATCCTTGCGCCTCTACATCCGCACCTTGGTCCAGCCATAACCGCCGCATGATGTCGGAATGTCCACGTTGCGACGCGCGTTTTGGCGGTGTCTTTCCCTCATTGTTGCAAGCATTACGCTCAAGAAGCATTCCAGCAAGCTCGGCGTGTCCACGGACTGCTACCAAATGCAGTGGGGCCCTGCCCTCGTTTTGGCGGGCGGCTACCGTATGTCTACACTGCGGTCGAGCAGCCCTTGCCTGGCGCCAGGAGTATCCGCATATCGATGCTAAATGCAGTGGGATTTGGTCTTCGATGCTCCGAACGTCCACGTCTACCCAGTACGCGGGTGAGACCTCGACATGTCATTTGTACACCACTGCGTGTAAAGGCGTACCGTGACCGTAGTAACCACAGCTGTCCCTCACTGCCTGTGAACGCTTCAAAACCAGGCACTCTACCAGACCATGGAACTCAAATTCGGCGACGTAGTACGACGGAAGTATCTTCGTTTCGGACACGTCCTCGGGTGTTCGGTTCTCGCCTCCAGAGCGAGGCAGCAAAGTGCGATCCGTCTGCCCCAAGGAGGGAGTCGATTCCGTCTGGTGTGTATGATGACACATCCCCGTTTTCCGCATGGACAACCCGGTGTTCAATAGCATGGCCGGCTAGAGGGAAGCTCTTGATACTCTCCTTGTCGATCTGGTAGTTCAACAAAAGCAGGACACCAACGCAAACTTTGGCCATGACCGAGTGCGCAAGCTCGTGCGGAATGTGATAATACGAACCATCCTGTATGGTGGCAAGGAGGTCTGAAGTAAAGAACACCTTAGGGGAGCAGTGAGAAAACTTAATGAGTCAGGAAGGGCGGTTCTCAACAACGGTGGTCGGACTGGGGCATATCGGCAGAACAACTTGCCCTTGATCCTCCCAGCGCAAATCCATGTTGAGCTTTGGAATCCCCCCTGCAGTGAAATCAACCGCAAGAGCTTCCACAAGCTCCTCCGCACGAAGCGGGTCAATGGGATGTCCACCGTGAGGCACTGTGACAGTTGATGTACGTGATCTCGATTCTCTTCCATGGTCCCACGTGATATGTGCTCATACTAATTCGTTAAAACTACGTCGCACACTCGGCGCAAGGTAGCAGCGTAGAGTTTCCAGTTGGCAGTAACCCAGCGAAACCTACAAGAAAGTATGAGAAAGTATTGTGAATAGCCAACGACGTCCCCACCTTCCACCAGCCCTTTCCGAGGGCATCCTAATGACCAACTTCTTGCCTCCATTCTGCCATTTCTTCCTGGGCAGACGATAGAGCTGACATAATCGACCATACTTTTCTTTTGTCCACTGTCGTGAAGGGTTGTAGAGGCTGATGCCAAGGGCCCAAGGACAGTCGGAAGGTCAATCTCTGGACAAATAGTAACACGTAGGGGTAAATTTAGGAAGTGCGACTCGACAAGTTCAACTACCACAAGCTCGAGGACCTCTCCACACGGTGACTGCATCTCATAAGTGTCGGGACTTTCGTCGTGCGCACTCAAAACAAGATATCTGTCTTGCGATCTTGAGAATGTCCTCGGAGCATGGTTGTTTGAGTGCGTCAGCACTGGGTGACCCCGGACTGGGATGGTGTTTTGAATACAAGCGAACAGAATGTCACAACAAGGATCGGATTGTTCGCAGAGCTGGACAAAGAGAGGAGAGTAGGGCACGGGCACTTTGGTTTCCAGTGTCCTTGGGGTCACAGTAGAAATAGGAAGTAGAAATAGGCTATGTATGCTGACGAAGTGTTGGAGATGCTTCTGATACTTTGGATGATTGCAGAGTTGGTATTACACCGGCCATAACGAGTTGTGGGGGACGTACCAAGAGCGCCCTTCCCCGAGCCAGCTTTAAACCCGGAGATCCGTTAGCAACAGCGAAGGTGCAAAGGATGGGGGGATATGCGTTTTCCGTAGATCCACAAGAGGGAACACGCTTTCCAGTGAACCCGTGAATGTGCTGCCTCGAGTGTACGTGGTTTACTCAAGGCAGCACGTTCACGGATTGGAAAGCACTGAACCACATCGCGGTCCCTTTGCTACATTTGTGAGTTGTAATTTACGGACGGGTCGGGGGGAGCCATTTTCCAAGGTCCTGTCGCAACTGGTTCCCTGAAGGAGCGATTGAGCTAATCCAGTCAGTGATGAAGTTGTTATAAATTCACGAAGGGACTCTTCTCGATGAATTCTTTTCTATACATTGCTTTGCTACCCTCGTTTTTCCGCCACTTAACGTGTAAAATGTTCGGATAGTGTGGGTGGCTATTTGGACACGGTTCCCGCACTGTGAAGGACCCGGTTAATATTTTCGTCAACACCTTTCATTTTGTTGTGGACGCCCTTCATGCTGTGGTCGACAGCGTTTACCTTGTCATCGACGGTATACCTGGCCTTCGCAACCCGTACAGCCGCCGTCTGAACTTCGTCTTGCGTCAGTTTGTCTAACCGAAAAGGCGTGTCGTCAATGTCAGTCCTTTCCGCAAACTTCTCCAGAAACGTTCCTGGATAGGGTGAACCAACAGTGTTGGCCATGACCGACGACCAACTCACTTGCTTCTCCCTGTTCGATCTACTTTGTCACAAGGGCAGAACTTCCATGATCTTCGCAATAATATCCTTCATTTCCGGCGTCTGTGGGACTTCGGAATAAGTCCCGAGGCGTCTGCGGGAGTTCTCGATGGGTTCGAAGATGTCAATGAGTTGACCTAGGCTAGCGCCAACAGTCCTTAGCCGCGTATAAGACCGTCATAATGGCCTGCGCAGAAAAAAATCAAGGAAGACGGCCCCTGAGAGGAGGACGCCAATTTCAGTAACGATCCGCCCCTGTAGTAATCCCAGAGACTTACCATGCCGACGCCCGACCAATGGTTGCGGAAAACGCGTAGGATACATTCACCCTGGATCCAGCCACTTGGACATCCTGTCATTGCTGCTGCCAGGTTGATCAGACCCGCGGCTTTGCCCTTGAAGCACGGTGATGATGGCATCGGCGGAATCGCAGGTTCTACGTTTCGTGCGTAGTAGGTGGGAGGCAAGGTCTTTCCCGATCTTCATTGGGTACGCTTCCAACATGTTGGAAATGACTTCAAGGGGGAGAACATAGTCTGGAACACAGTCATAAGGGGGCGTGAGGATACCTCGGGCCATGTGACCTTGCTGTGCTTCGACCATATCCTCTGGCGGAAGCAACTTGAACTGTACTGTATAGCCACAGTAGGACTATCACGCACATGACACTATGTACGAAGGGCATTTGCTCGGTAGTCGTCAAGTTGCATGACCTTGCGGAGCTAACCCATCAACTGACACAACGGATTATGTATCTCTTTTAGTGGAACCGGCCGAAGGATACCGGTCACCGGCGAGGAGAAGAGTGGGATTTATCAAACTCAACTTGGACAAGCACGGACACAAACAGGTGGGACGCGGTGTCGCGATATAAACCGCCTGGCCTTTCTTTGGGCGTAAGAGTCAAGTCACTTTGGGCTCGCGCGGGTTACGGAACCTGAATCTGAATCCTCCAGGGGTTTACGTCACATTATCACCTTACCTCTACACTTCTTACTACACAATGTCCATTGTTCCAGACTCTACAGAGAGCAAACTGGTGGTTGCTCGCCAGAAGAAGGCGACAGGAGACGCAGCTTTCAAAGCTGGAAACTGGAGCGATGGTGTGTAAAGGGACCGATGCTAGACCCGCTTATCGGTTTGTCTTTGCTGATTGCACCGTGGCCAGCCCTTAGAGCCTATCATGAGGTGTGCTTCTCGTAAAAACGCGTCAATAAGCCTCGCCTGATCCATAGCGGAGGTGCTGCTTTATGCTGAAGGCCTGGACAAGTCGGTGCTCTATGCCCTGCGCCAGTTAGTTATTACATGCTATCTCACAACTCGTTCTTCCTGTTTCGCAGATCAGCTGGTGTAGCTTCTGCTCTAAAGTCAGGTCCTATTGACAGTGCCGCGGCACCGAAAGAGCGAACTGAGGTGCACTTCATGTCTTCCCGCGTGTGAACCCCTAAAAGACTCTAGTGCTTACTACCTCACCACGCGCCCTGCAGGCGGATGACCTCGTCGAGAAGGTCTACGCGAACATGTCCGCGTGCCACATCAAGCGCTCAAATTGGAAACGCGCACAGGAGACGGCGGAGAAGGCACTAGCGAAGAACCCGTCGAACTATAAGGCTATGTTCCGCCGAGGCAAAGCGCTCGGTGAACAGGGGTTCTTCGAACGCGCAGAGAAGATACTCGAGGAGCTCATTAAGCAGAGTTCTGCAGGTATGCCTTGCGTAGTGTGGTAGCGCAACTCGCCATGTCTCATTTCACTCTTAATGTGCGATTTCAGATGCACCGGCCGCCACCGCGGAGCTGAAGCGGCTACGTGCCATCGACAAGGAGCGAGAAAGGATACACAATCAAAAGTTGAAAGGTATGTGTATACATGAACCTAGGTGACCACTGCCGTCATTTATTGCATTTCTATAGGATGGCTCAGCCGCGGCGGGTTAGATACGTCGACCGCCGACGGTGTCGAGGAAGTATCTTCCCCCGGCACGAAGGAGAGATCCACTGGGGCGGCCTAGGCTGTTCCCACTTTGATTTGTTGCTCCGCCTCACACATTTGCCAATGTATTGTTTGTTGTTCTCCTACTGCACATGTACTCACTATATTGAGGCGTCTCCCCACCATTGTAGTCATGAGTGGATCCACGGATTACTCCCATCGGGTATCTGGAGCCCTTTTCGTTTCTCTCCGGGGTGAATTACAATGAGGATGACGCGCGTTGATAGAAGCGTTAAAGAACTTCTACATCTTGCATGATAGCGCAAGCAGGAGATGCTACGGCCCTGCTGACGACAGCTCCTGCGTCGCCGTGTGCGAGGACGTATAAGATGACCCTATCAACTGTACCGGGATGGTCGGGGAGGACGCTGTCAGCCCGAGCGCGGAGGCTTCCCACCGAGATACCCCGAAATGCCGGGCTGTCAGTTAAATCTTCGTACCCGACCTTGTGCCTTTTCACATCGCCCTATGCAGTCCGTCGCAATCAAAGTGCTTGCGATACATGGTATCAAGTGTGAAGTAGTATAGACCTGTTTGTTTGCGCCGATGAGCCGGGACGGAAGATGAGGGGGAACCAGCAATCTGACAAACCTGGGTCACCAGAAGGAAACATGCAGAAGAGACAGGTGACCCAGAGGCGACAAGTAGAGAAGGAAAGGTAATTGCAGCGCCACGTGAATTCCGGCAACGAACCTATCGACTCGGAAGAGCGAGGAAGTCGTGCACCATTTCTAAGGTTTGGAAGATGGCGTTGAGACAGGGAAGAGGGCCACAACCACAGCGCGACATGATTTGAGAAATTCTAGATGACCGTTTGACACATTAGTCAACCAACGCGACAACAACTAAACGACCAACGGGAATCTCCATACCGTGACTTGCTATAAAGAAGCCACTTCAGTTTGTAACTTCCCCTCACGTGCCACGACGCGTCGCGCGCGCACCGCACCACCAAATGTCCCACCAAATTACCCTCTCAATCCTGAACGCATATTTTTCTCAGGTGTACAGCCTTCAGACTTATTTGAACACAGTTCTTAGCCCCCCGCCAGAGGGAGAAATCAACGACGTCTTGCTCTTGCCCTCAGACCCATCTTCGTATGGCCAATTTCTTGCCCGCTCCTACGTAGCTTTCAGCGGCGGTGATGTGTCTCCATCTGGCCAGGAGCGATTCAGCGTGGCGCAGTCGTTCGATTCAATGCGCTTCGTGTGTTTCCTTTCCGTGTCACAACTTAGCTAGTAGTAATGAAGAATCTCAGGTCATCACGCGTGCTCAAGAAAGGCTGTTCTCTGGTCCGAAACAGAAGGGTGTAAATGTGATCACTATGGGATACCGTAGCGTATGTCCATTTCTTGGCTCTCATAGACGTGTCTTCGTACGTTCACTCTCTCAAAGTCTTATCAAAGTGGCTCGAAGATGAGAACCGGTGACACCCGCTCTGGTGTTAATAATTTCTTCGTGAATACGATCGTCACCGCGCTGCAAGCGTCAGACTGGGAGAGATTGCTAGGAAGGTGTGTACTTGCATCGTAGATATTTTTTACGGGTCTCACGCCTGATAATGTATCAGGATTGGGGAAAGTGCTATGTTACATTTGCTGACGGAAACGAGTATATTCGTGCCGCTACCCAATGAATGCCTCTGCCAGTTGACGGGAATACCGTTGGTATTTCTTCCATCTCCGGCTATAGACCTTGCCAATAGCGCGTTGGCTGCCCCTGTTCCCTCTGAGGAACGTAAGAGGAAGGCTGAGCCTCATCCTGAAGTACCTCCACCGAAAAAGCGATTTCAAAGCACGCCTGGGGGTTCTAAGTGAGTTCTTTACTCATCATGCACAACGTCACTCAAATGGTGCCTCGAGGCGAAGTCCGGCGGACATACTGTTCGATCGTGGACATCTATGTTATGCCCGACCAGCATACATACCACATACTGACGTGATAGTAGCTGGTCTTCCACCAAAGCGTTCGTGTGCATACATGAGAAGGAATGTTCTCTCACTTCTCCACACAGACATCCTCAATGTATTGAACTCCTCTTTCCGCCGGTCGAAAAGAGCTTGGTATCAGACCCATGACCATCACAAGAGGATGGAGGCAGCCCGGCATCTATCTAAATATGTCTTTCCGCGCGAATACGGCCTTGCAACCGTGTTCTCTTCCTCTGCCAAAGCGCACAAGTATTCTGACTTTGCCGACCGAGAAGAAGAGATAAAGGTGAGGGCTGGATATGTCCTGCTGCATTTGCGCCGATTCAAGTGTGGCCCAAAGAAAGCCCCTGCGTCGAAGACCCCTAAGAGAGTGAAGCCCGCATTAGACTTGCTGGAAAAGATTATACGGAGACACGGGGAATGCTCGTACAAAGCGCTGAGAGACATCGCATGTCCATCAAAGCTGAAACGTCCTGAACAAGCTGCTCTTGACTCTAGCATCATCCTGGTCTGTCCCTTCGCACAGTTCAGTTCTGCCAAGGTCCACAGTTAACCGTCGCGTAGGAGCTCATGTCAGAGGAATCGATCCATTTGTCTTCCCAGCGGAGAACAGGGGGTCCTGACTCATCGCTGGAACCTTCTTGCCGTCCGTCAGCAGGAGGTTCCAAGAGTAAACCCAGGTTTGCTGAATTTGCGTGCTCCCATGCTGAGGTAACCAAAATCTAAATTTCTTCACGAGCAGCACGCTCAAGGAGCCTGATGTAGGTATACCGTTTTATTACCCTGGTCACGAAGGCGGTCATTCCAAAGCCTTTTTGGGGAGGTGACAAAAATTTCAAGCTAGTCATGGGTGGTGCGCTGCTGGTTGCGTTTTCCTTAGCATCTGAATTCAAACTGTCGCCTGTACTCTAGCCCTGAAGAACCTCATCTCTTATCGGCGCTATGAAACCATGTCTCTCCATGGTATTATGCAGGGTCTCAGCACGACCAGCTGCAAGTGGACTGCGTCCGGCAGTGGTTCCACCGCTCACATTCCTGCATCCGATAGCATCAAACGACGCGAGCTCTTGGAAGAATTCATCGTTTGGTACTTCGGGTCGTTTGCCGTTCCGCTGTTACGAGCAAGTGGCACTATTCTATCTCTTCCATTTCCTCTCTTAAATCGATACCCAGACTACGTTCTACATCACCGAATCCTCCGCGTTCAAAAACAGAGTATTATACTTCCGTCAGGATGATTGGGATGTGCTTTGTGCACCCCTTATTGAGCGACTTACCAGTGTCACATTCTCTAAGCTGGAAGAGGTGCTGCCGTATCCTATGTTTACGTGTCGCATGTTTACATCTGCATTTAAGTATGAAGCCGAAGAACTACTACGCCAGCGCAAATTGGGATTTTCCTTTGTCCGTCTGTTGCCCAAGGACACAGGGGTACGGCCCATCGTAAACCTTCGGCGGAAAAGGGCAGAGATCGACGTAAGTCAGACAACGTGGCCATGCGTACAGAACTCTAGACAATGTACTCTGCCGCAATTTACAGGGGAAAACGAACGTGCGCCAACAATCCATCAACGAGATTCTCCAAGCTGCATTCCAGATTCTCACTTACGAGAAGGTGGGTCATCGAAGTAGCCTCCTGCCGTGAGTCTCTCATCGGGGGGCAGACCGCGAGGCCCGAACTTGTGGGAGCATCAGTATTCGGACATAATGAAATTTACAAACAACTGAAGGCGTTTAAGACACGTCTTGTCTCTTCCAGCCCGTCTGGACTCCTGTGAGGCATAATATCCGCTTGGAGATATGCCGCTAACTACCGAGCCTGTTTCCAGGCCTAAGCTTTACTTCGTAAAGGTGGACGTACAAGCATGCTTCGATACTATCGAGCAGTCGAAGCTTCTCCAAATCCTTCGGGATGTCCTTTCTGAGGTACGACACACGGACATCTTTGAGATTTGATGCATTGCTGATTACATTCAGGATAATTACGTTCTCCCGCGTTTCGGGCAAGTCATGCAAGCCGCTGGAAAGGTCAAGCGAAAATTTGCGATGAAGGCGCTCCCTGACGGTCAGCAGTTTTTTTTTTTCCATTCCCCCCCATAGCGTAACGCCGAGCTACCGTTTCCCCGTCTAGATGAACACCCGCATTTTTTACGATATGCGACCGAAATGGCCGCAATGTTACGGCACACAATATTCGTAGACCGCGTTGTGTACCACTTTTCTTCAAAGGCAGAAGTCCTAGAGCTCCTCGAGGAGCATATTACAGAAAACATCGTAAAGGTGTGTAACTGACGTGTTGGGAGGTGTGTAGTATTTCAACATAACTAGATCGGCCAAAATTACTATCGCCAAGTAGTTGGGATACCGCAAGGCTCGGTGCTGTCATCCCTACTCTGTTCCATCTTTTACGCGGATCTTGAGCGAACATGTTTGAATTTCACTCAAGACCCAATGAGCGTAGGTGAACATTTTCCGCTATCGAAGTCACTTGAAAGCTTGGATTGACAGCTCTTACTCCGGCTCATCGATGATTATTTGTTTATCACCACGGACCATGCCAAAGCCAGGAGGTTTCTTGACGTTATGATCAAAGGTTAGGATCTTCCATCTTTTTATATATCATCTATTGGATTCGACGATTACTAGGACACCCGGAATACGGCTGTTTCATCTCTTTGGAGAAGACCCTGACAAATTTCAAATGCGACCCACACGTTGTGAGGGTCACGGAACCGGAACAAAAATGTGCGTAACGAACGCATAGTGATGATTGGTTAGCATTCACCAGAGGATAGCTTTCCCATGGTGTGCCCTGTTCATCAACATGGAGAATTTGTCAGTGTCAACCGATTACGCGCGTTATCATGATACCTGTAAGTTGTCCCCTTACGCAGTTGTACACACCCTGAATCGGATCATGATCAGTCATTGTGGATTCCCTGACAGTCGACCGTGGGCGCCGCGCGGGCCTCGCCTTCTTACACAAGATGTTGCAGTGTGTTTCACAATGCGCGGCTCTTCCAAAGTCCTTGCTCCTAACCGTTCCGACTTCAGATTGGGAAGAGCGAAGAGCCACATAATATTCTGTGATTCGAGCCTCAGTATGCTCCCAGTAGTGTATCTCAACGCGTACCAAAACTTCCTGGTCGTTGCGATGCGGATGCATCACTACTTGCGAAGCTGGGGTGCCAATGTACGAAAGAACGTCAAGTTCATCCATAGTATGCTACAGCGCTTCTCCCCCTGCTGTTTCTTGGTTAAGTGATCTTTATAGGAACGATACAGCAGGTGGTCCGGTACACATACGCCGTGATGCGCAGCAAGGCCTTGAACAAGGTATCCACAGCCCAAGGCGGCAAATGCGAAGTCGAAAAAACGTGCATCACGTGGTCAGTCGCCGCGGCTCGTTGCATTCCGCACCAGTGCGCTGCTGATGACAAATTTTCAGGCTGGGCCTGACGGCGTTCCGTATCGTGTTGGCGCGCAAGCCAACGGTGTACAAGTCACTGCTCAAGCTACTTGACTTTGAATTGTCGCAGGGGCGATATCGGCGACATAAGAAGCAGTTCCGCGGCCTTGTAAGAAATGGCGCGGTAGTAATCGATCAACTGTCTTTCTGATGAAGCTATGGCGATCCTTGCGACCTCCTTGGCACCACCCTATTTGTGCCTAGTTAGAGAAACATCGGATCCAACGCCTGCATATATCTCTGGGCTATGTCGACTTTAGGGTGACGTCTGGCTTTTCGTACCAGCCATCCGCCGCCCATTTGAGTGGATATAATCCTCAGCTGGGAGATGGCCTTTCAGCCAAGTAGCCTGGCAGTGGTCGTACTATCTATACTCTGCACACGATGTACATGACTGCCAATGGTCCGAAGTACATGAACCCCATTTACCAGAAACCTTGTAACGTACTTCTGCTATCTAAAAATCCTCCATCCAAGAAAAAAAAAAAAAGCACCAAAAGATGTATCCTCCTTACTGACATTGCTTAAATATTATAGAAGTGACTAGTACATACGCGGCCAACCTCTTTGCCACAGGAATCTATGTAGAGCTCAGCGGCTGCTGGTTAATCGTCTGCGTAAAGACTTGTAATGCAGCAACAGGCTGATATGCGGGCACTGTGTGGCCTGCCTCAAACACGTTCAAGAACGATAACTTGCCGGCGGTCTTGAAAGTGCCATATTGCACGCCACCGACGGTGTACGGCGCCAGCGACTTGGAGTTGAAGCTGGACGACCCAGGGAATGTCAGCCGGGAGATGACAGCCTGCACGCCGGCGGTGTTGCAGACCCAGTCTGTGGAGATTGGGGAATAATACGTGAGCCCTGCGTCAAGCGACCAAGAGGAGTGCAGGAACGGTCGAAGGACATACCGGCATCACCCGCCCAGATGAGTACCTGAACACCGCTCTGTATGACCTCGCTAAGCGTAGACAAGAAGGAACGGGCACCTGGCGCACGGCGGTGAGTTGACACCGTCAACTGAATTATCGGGTGGGCGTACCGTCACCAGTCGTTGTGAACTTTTGAAGTAATGCGTCGGAGCATTCATGGTATGTTACCTGAGCACCAATGGCTTTCTGAATTTTCGGGGTCTGTAGGTATGTAATGTACGTCTTCGGAGGGAACGGATCGTGAGACGGTGCACGAATATCATAGTAGTCGAAGTCTGCGTCCTGGATGATCGCATTTTCGATTTCGTTGGAGCAGGTGTCGCCGGCATGCTGGCAAGAAAGGTTGGAATGGGATTTGTTATTACAAACGTCAAGGGCGGGGAGACAGTCCTTATTGTATGCATCGAGGTATGACGCGGCCTGTGAGCTGTCAATGAGGGCACGATAGGGATTTGTGAGCGCATAGTCGATGTAAGCCTTATATTGGAGAACTGGGTCGAACTATATTATCAGAGCCACGTGAACATCGAGAAACTTTGAAATAAGAGTGACCTCACCCAGCCATTGTTGATTCCAAGGGAAACAAGAGGTATCTTCACACCTTTTATCTCGCCCCGATCAATGGCAGAGTTCCTAGACTCACTAAAGCATGGTCAAATCACTTGAACGTTAATAGTGGCTCTAAACCTACAAGTAGGATGCAAACTCAGGCCCATAGTGTCCACCATAGGACTCTGTAAACAGTCCGAAGTTGCGGTTCTCGTAGGTGGGGAATTGTGTGTAGAATGCCTGCAGGAAATTCCACACAAACGGTGCCGCAGTGACTGTCGATGTTGCGTCGTCGGTACCAAAGCTGAAGCCAGTACCAATGGGCTGATCTATGTAGAGCATATTGGCAACGTTGTTCCAGCTGTAACGGTTCAAGGCAGGTGTTGAGCCAGAGATGTTGTTGAAGGTGCAAGGTCCATTCTCGAGGAAGAGACCTATCATGCTACTGCAACCGGGACCGCCATTGAGCCAGAGGGCGAGGGGCGCAGTCGAAGGGTTTTTGCGCGCCTCGAAGAACCAGAAGAACATATTCTGAGAGCGTCTCAGATAAAGTGGGATATGGAATGAGGAATTGCTCACCATATTCGTGCCGACGGAGACATAGCCAGAGAACTGATTGACACCAGGCGTGGTTTCACAGATACCGCTATTGTTAACAAAAGATATCTTTGCGCGGGTAGCGGCATGCTCGAATACTGTGTAATTCACGCCACCTTTCACCTCGAACGAGCGCCTGTCGACAAGCACCGATGACGCGATGGCGGAGGAGGCTAACGTGAGTGTCAGGATAGGAACCCCGAACATGGTGAGGAGCGTCGTCGAATTTCTACGATATCCTTCAGGGCATTAAATAGTAGGACGGCGCCACTGGCAGGCATGATCACGTTTTGATGAAAGCTATGAAAGAGCGCAGACTACTACTACAGTAGTAGTGACTATTGCCATCGGAAGATCATCTACTTATAGAAGACAAGGTCACGAATCACGTGACCATGGCAGTGAGAATGAGGTCCAGAGTCGCACGCACTTGGGCGGCACTTGGGCGTTCTGAAGAACAATACTATCCTTGACCCATCCTTCGGACACTTCAAATATCTTCATCAAAATGGGTTCAATTGAGCTCAAACTTTCTACATATGCTCTAGTAGACATTCCTAACACAATAGAGGTCTTTTTTCTGTTTGAAGCTGCAAAGAAAATGAGATTGAAAACAGGGCCTCTGTCACGCATACCGCTGGATGCCATGTCGGAGCTTTAACCGGCAGATGTGATCGCATCAATCAACAAAATGCAATCACACAGCGCATCTGCATCGCATCTCAATTGAGAGAGAAATTATGCCTGCTGAGTGAACACATCGGTCAACTACACGCTACCGAGACCAACGCCCCCAACTATAACACCCACAGTCAAGTTGCGCTAACACAAGTCACCACAAATGAATACTTGAGTTTTCGACACGCTGCCAGATACACAAGCGTGAGCGCAATCTTGAACACTGCACTATGGAAGGCTTTCGTGGTTTCATGGGAGCAGATACCCAAATCAACTCTCTGTGACAGAGCAAAGGGCCGCCATGATACATGGCAAGATGCTAGGCAGCGGCACCACTTGTGCTAAGCGGCAGCTTCTCCCACCCGAGCAGGAAGATACACTCATGAAGTGGTGCGAGCTTCAAGCCTCAATGGACGAGCCATGGATACCTGCACCCCCGGCGGGCCACCATTCAGAGCACTCTTCCGCTCCAGCCACACAACGCACACAGCTGGTGCTACCTTCCACAGCACACTTATCCCCATCACCACCCACTGAATTATCATCCTTATTACACTCTGAATCACCCCCCCTTTCCACAAAGCAGCCATCAGCATGATCACAGCAAGAACGGTATCAATTCCAATTCTACAACCCATCTAATTCAACATGATAACGACATAGAGTTCTACCAAAATTCTGCTACACACTTCTATCTGTCCTATAATCATTAGTAGATGATGTCTGTCTAGCCGTTGTTGAGGAAATGTGCCGCAGCGTCAACTCCTTCGACTGGCTGCCGTGCTGAGTTTGAAGTCGAGCCTTTTTTGGACCGTGACCGGGTGCTGGCCGAACGATGGCCCGGGTCAAGGATAGTAAGTAGTGGAGTCTCCTTCTCACAGCAATGCCGGCAACATCAGCATGAAATCAGGACCGTCACTTACCAAGCATGTCAAGCACAGCGGTGGGTAAAACCAAGGAAATACCGCTCTGGTTCCATGGCTCCGATGTCACGGTGCAGATCTCCCACTGGCAACTGAATGCCCTCAGGCTGGGGCTCTCGACCTAACCACCATCTTAACAATCCATTATTGCCCAAACACTGCACCCCCAATGCACACCACAAGTCCTATGCAAGCACCAAAACTAACATCCATGGGAACAGTGTGGTACCTCCTGACCATCTTCACATGGGCGACGGCGATGGTGCAAGGAATGACCATCATTGCAGCCGCCACCTGCTGCACTTGGCACGTCCAAACTCACAGTTGAGCCAGCTCTATTCTGCACCCATTCCCCCACTTTAGGGTCCTCTCAACGAATATCCGCTGCCCCTAGAATTAGGCCGCGGATGCGTGCATTCCACTTTCGTCCACCTGGGAGGCCCAACTTGAAGACGCCGGTACGTGGGTCCTACTGCAGGGTGAAGCTACCCCCAGACACTCCAGAGGACGAATCTGCGGGCCGGGAAAAGATACTATTGCTACCGGCAGTGTAGGAAAATGGAAAATAAACACAAGGCAACAAAAATGCAGGAGGGACTCGAAGAAGAGTGAGAGACAAGGCTGCAGCGAGCCCACCATCTGCAGCGCTGACACGGACAACAGCGGAAAGATGAGAATTTGGTCCCCCGTCTTTTCCTTTGCTGTTCCAATAACCACCGGACAAAAGTTGACACCACATGTACCACGATGGTGCTTGGAATTGCATTGGACAGTATGCAACATTCCTGATGTCACGTGGTTCCATCCCGGGCCAGCGGTGGCTCGGGGCCAAGAGTAGAGAGCCAAGTCTACTTGCCTCCAGGAGAGTCATAGCTCCAGGCAGGGAATGTTCCATGGCTGAGGACGTCACACACAGCATGGGTCGATGATGTTCAGGTCATGAGCTGGATCCTTCGCGTGTTCAATCAGATGAGGCACCGATAGCATGACAGAGTGGATGTGTGATTCTGGAGTTCCCTCCTTTAACTTGCAGTATGTCTAGGTTAAGTAGCCCTTGACATGTCGATTGTTCACGCTCGAGACGGGACTTTACGAACCCTGGGTCACCTAGACCTCGTACGTGATGTGCATGACAGACTGCTTCGAAGTTCGAACAGCCTTTTTGGTTTTGACACCAACAATGGAATCTTTATTCCAATGTATACCTAGCCAACCCTCTGGCCACATGGGTCTACGTAGAACTCAACGACTGCTAGTTAAGCGTCTGCGTAAAGGCCTGCGACGCGACAACTGGCTTGGTATGCAGGTACTTCGTGGCCCACGCCAAACATATTCAAAAGCGACAGTTTTCCCGTAGTTTTAAACGTGCTATACTGCACGCCGCCGACGGTGTACGGTACAAGCGACTTCGATTTGAAGGGGTTTTTTTTTTTGAGTCAGCATTTGTATTCCGCAACATACACAATAGTAAAGACGCGGTCCCAGTACGGGCCGGATTTGAACTAAAGACAAGATGGGCTGCTACCGGCTAGCGGTGTCTAGCGCGTGGTACGGAGAAAAATGAAGGTAAGAGGGGGGATTGTAAACAACGGTTCGATTTGAAGGTGGTCGACTTTAGAACTTGGAAGTGACGGCCCGCACGCCGGCGGTATTGCAAATCCTGTCTACGAGGATGCGGGAAAAATAAATTTAAGTGAGAGCCCTGCGTTAAGCGACTTGGAACGGTAGGGGAACATACTGGTGTCACCCGCCCAGATGAGCACCCGAACGCCGCTTTGTACTGTACTGAAGCGAGAGAACTAACTCTCTTATTGCGCATGTACAGTACCTACTACATAAAGTAGTGCTGTTATTCTTCATCCTTTGTGTAGAACGATCCTCCGCGCACTTTGCTCCAACTCAACCACGGAATTACATGGCCAGGGAGACGGACTCGTGGAGCACGAAAAA